>VDFB02047230.1:370797919-370847446 GCA_007258455.2 Sequoia sempervirens | reverse complement strand
CCACCCTCTCCCACCCTATCCCACTCTCTTAGGTCACTCTCTCACACACTCACTCCATCTATCTCTCTCCCCTATACCCTTAACCTTGAAACCCTAAACCCTTATAACCATTAACCCTAAACCCTTAACCCTTAAACCATCTACCGTTAACCCTTAGGTCTATGTGTACACAAATCAAACATCTGAACCAAATCATATATTTGATTTTAGAACTAAAATTATACCGTTACAAAACATTTTAATCTTTTTTCAAACGAGTCGGATATCAGATATTTGGGCCATCGAAAAGCCCCATGTGGGTCATTTTGTGCATTCCAATGGACCCTACATTCTATTTGTATAAAACACGCACACATTTTTAAACTGGAAGAGACAAAGATCAACTTTTTGGAGCATCTTCTACTCAAATTTTTCATAAGCAATTATTTCTTAACATATTTTATGAGGTATAATGGGGAGTAGCAGTTGTCAGAAGCAAAAACCTAAGAGAAAGCTTACAAAAGAACAAATTGAAGCATATATACAAAGAGATATTGAAGGTCATAGGAAGAGAAGACAAGGTATGTTAAATATTGGTGAACTTAACCCCTATGGTCTTTCAAGTGAAGAGGAAATTGAAGATGTTCAAGGTGAAAATGTTGGAATTGAAGATGTTGAACATGATATTCAAATTGGGATTGCAAATATTGAAATTGATAATGAAAATGTTCAAGGGATTTGAAGATGTTGAGCATGATATTGAAATTGGGAATGAAAATATTGAAATTGATAATGAAAATGTTTGAGGTGAAAATGTTGGATTTGAAGATGTTGAACATGATATTGAAATTGGGAATGAAATTATTCAAATTGATATTGAAAATGTTCAAGTTGAAAATGTTGGAAATGAAGATTTTGAACATAATACTGAAGCAAGTGTAAATTATGTTTCACCAGATTACATGAGAAATGAAGAACCTTGTGTGGAAGAAAGACTCATTCCAAATTCAATACCTTCAAGAACCCCTAAATGGTTACTTGAATTTGATGAGAAGATTATAAACAATTTTGAAGGCAAGAGGTCAACACGAACTGTTCGGTTGTGGGCTAGAAGACTTTTCAACCAATATTTTAGTGATAAGAAATTGGCTGAGCAATGCCAAATTTTTGTAAAATTGCTAAAGATGCAAAAGATGAGACCTTTGCTAGCCAAATTGAAGACTTTTGTGAAAAAGAAGACCGAAATAAATTCTATTATTGTCAAAAATCTGTTTAATGCTCTCAAGTCTATTGGAAAAAAATAACAAGGAAAAGGATAAGAGAGCTGCTCGAAGAGTCATTACAACTGCCCTAATAAGCCATCAATTGAAAAAGGCTCACTTTATGAAACAAACTTATATTTATTTTGAAATAAATTGTAAAATTTTGGATAGAGCACTTGCAAGAAGAGAAAGAATAGATGATCCTCTTCAAAATGATACATGGGCTTTCTTCGGGAGGCTTCCAAATGTTGATAACAAGCTAACCAATAATGTAAAGTAGGTAATTTAACAATTTTGGCATGATAACTCTAGAGTATCACCCAATGCAAAGGATGTTTTGAAGTTAAGAATTGGAAATCAAGATCGTACACCACATCCTAAAAATTTCTTGGAATCAAGCCAAACAATTTTGTTCAAAAAATTTATTGAAACACATCCAAATATGGAAATATCGCAAATGAATTTTGTGGGTTTCAAGCCATTTTATTGTGTGCCTCTTAAGATTCGTAATATTTTTTGTTGCAATTACCATGTGGATTTTTCAATATACCATGACCTATTATGCTATATCCATTCTGTTGGTTCTTAGTTGTGTTCTAGTTGGTTTGTCCTTGATGAAAAAATTCACCTTTGGGTATCTATCGGCATGACATTCAAGTGGTCTTGGCAACAAAGGAAAGTTCTATCGACATGAGTATTTCTCACCGCTGAGAGGTCTTACCGAATGAGTCGGGTCTCACCGAATAATACATAAGGAGGTTCATCGGCGTAAGTGATCCTTCATCGGCATTGTGTCTTGGTGATTTTGACTTGTTACATCGACCGAATAGCACATTAAAGATTCACTTCAGCTAGACATGTTACTTTCAGTGTGAAGTCATAGCGATTGCACTTTGTCACACCGACTGGTGGCGGGAAGATACATCGGTAAGAGTTAGGGTTTTCAGCATGAGGTCTCGGCAAGTGACCTTCGGTCTCGCCGAAATTACACATGGAGTTTCACAAGTAGCCTTCAGGATAAATTCTCTTTTGTTTCGACGACAAAAAAGGATCATATCAGCATAGGTTATACCATCGGAATGATGTCTTAGTGAACTCATCATGTCTCCCCGACCGGCAACAAAGGGTGCTCATCGGTGAAAGGTTTTTCTTCATTGTAACATCTTGGCAAGCTTACTTGAGTCTTGCCGACCTCCATTGGAAAAATTGTATATCGGCAAGAGGTCTCAGCTTTGATATAATGTAATAGCGAATCTGTTAGGTCTTTCCGACTAAGTCTTATGATAGGCTTTCGGCAAGAGGTTGGTATTGTCTCAGCGACTCGGAGTGGATAAAGATTTTTAGTATAATGAAGTATTATCTATAAGAGGTCTCCCCGAGAGCGATATGTCACAGTGAATCATAATGGATAAACCCTTTCAGTGAAACATAATGAAATCTACATAATGTCTCCCTGATAGTAGAATGTTACAGCAACAAATAGAGGGATGACTGAAGGCAATAAAGTTTCCTTCGGCATAGGTATTGAATTGTCACAGTGACAAGTTTGATCATGGGGGCTCTTGGAAAAACAAAGACTTGTCTACAAGATGTCTCTCCGATATCAAAAGGCTATAGTGATTGGAAAGAACATAACACATGGCTCTCAGCGTAACATAATGTAATCCTTATGACTTCTCCCTGACTCTAATGGGTCATGGCGAAAGCGATAACTAAGAGGAATGTCTAGCGATTTAATTTCCTTCGGAAAAACTATCTGGATGTCTCAGTGAATGGTTAATGAAGACTCAAACACTGTGGCTAACATCATTGATTGGCATCAAATCTCAAAACCATTACATGGTAGAATATTCATTGAGTTTCCTTTTTGAGCAGTTGCATTTTTTAAATAATGGATGATTTACAGCTCTCTGGATAAGCATTACTCTTGATTTTTACCATCATCTACAGACTGTCATTATTCAGCTAAAATTAGCAAGTGAGTTTCTGATTCTGGTGAAAAACACATTCTCTGAAGACCTTCTTATTGACATACATACTTAAAATGTATATAAATACCAGTGTTGAAAATAGTAAAAAACTCTGGTTGTAATTCTGAGAATATCATTCCTTGTTTGTATGGAAATGTATGAATAAACTTTGATATGAAAATTTCTTCTCTATACAGTATTTTAAGGATTCAATTATCGAATCCTTAGGGTATTTTGTAGATGAGAAAACAAAAAGATATTTGCTTAACTGAAAATAGAGAAATCCTTTGAGTCATTATTATTGTTCAAAACATAATTTGAGGGGTCAGTACTCCTTGAGACAAGTATCTCAAAATGAGGGGTTGGTGCTCCTTGAGTTGGTGCTCAAAAATCAGCCTATAAGGCATTGTGAACAGTTGAATAAAAATATTAAGCCTGCAAGGCATTTCGGGAGTGGTTTTTATACCCTAGGAGGGTTTTCCACTCGGCAAAATCTTTTGTCTTTACTGTGCTGTTGTTGTTTCAGTTCACTATTGGGATTATTACTTTTCTCAATTTTGTTTATGAATGATTACATTCAACTCATGAATGCTTTAATCAGAGTAATATTGAGATCAAATCTGACCTATGTTTTTGAATTAATGAAAATTGATCAAATCTATTAAGATACTGATTCAACCCCCCCTCTCAGTGTCATTTTGACTCCAAAAATTGGTATCAGAGTGTAGGGTCCTCTTATAGGTTTTAATCACCTTGGATTGATCTTGTCTTGGAGTTTGTTTTTAATGGCACATTCTCAAGATGGTGCCTCTGTAACCAAAGCTCTATTATTTGATGGAACAGATTATGTGTTTTGGAAAATCAGAATGGAAGCTTTTCTTGTTTCTTTTGATGTTGATGTTTGGAGAATTGTCTTAAATGATTACAATGTACCAGCCTCTATTCCCACTAATGTTGCTGAAAAAAAAAAAGGTATGAAAAAATGCCAGAGCTAATCATGCCACCTTGTGTGGGTTAACTAAAGATGTGTTCATTAAAGTCATGCATTGTAAATCTTCTCATGAAATCTAGGAAAAACTTGAAACTATATATCAAGGGAATGAGAAATTCAAACTATCAAAAATCATTACACTCAAACATCAGTTTGAGGAGTTGAAAATGAAGGATGATGAAAAAGTGGTTGAATATTTCCTAAGAGTTGATGAAGTTTTCAATGAAATGAAAGGTCTAGGTCAAGAGATTAATGAATTTGATGTGGTCGCAAAGGTTGTTAGAACCTTACCATCCAAATTTGAATCTAAGGTTTCAGCCCTAGAAGAAAAGAAACACTTTGATAAACTTACCTTATACAGCCTGCAAGGAATACTTACTGCCTATGAAATGAGAACTAGCAAAAACAATTAAACTAGAAAAGAAACTGTCTTTAACACTGAAAAGAAAGAAAAAATCAAAGTCAATGAATCAGAGTTGTCTGATTCTAAAGAATCCCATTTTGTTAGAAGATTTAAAAAGGGATTGGGAAAATATAAGGGAAAACTTCCCTTTAAATGTTTTAACTATGGAAAAATAGGTCACTTTGCTGCAAAGTGTCCCTATGATGATCAAATCTGTGACAACGAGACAACTGAAAAACTGCCTAAGAAGAAGGCCTTCAAACCTAATCGAAACTTCTATTTCAAAAAGAAGAAAATTCTATTTAGTAAGGATGAATCTAATATTGAGTCTGAAGATTCATCAGTTGAAGAAGATGAAACTTTGTTCATGACTGAAATTACTCAGCAAAATGATACAAACACCATTGACATTGAAGAAGGTGAAGTAGATATTGAAAGTGAGCTAAAATGTGCTTTACAAGAGATTAGAAAACTCAAGAAACAAGTTCTTGCTCAAGAACATAAACTAGATCAAGAAATGGTCTCTCTGAAAACTCAACTTGAAGAAGCTAAAAGAGTTGAAGACTATCTTCGAGAGACTGTAAGCTGCAAAGATCAAGAAATTCAAAAACTAGAACAAGAAATAGTCTGTCTTAGGAAGGCAATTGAAAAATATGAAAGCACTCTAAAACTGAATGAGATGCTCAGCAAGTAGAAGATGTACAAAGATAAAACTAGTGTTGGTTTTGAAAAGGGTAAATGCTCAATTGACAATGCAAAACAAAACCCCTCTTCTGAAGTCAAAGGTTTAGGTTCAAATCACTCATAATTTGGTAAGGATCATGTTTAGTCTTTAAGAGGTAATAGGTCTTCATACAGAGTCAATCCTTTCTTCTATGGTTATTGTTTTTTCTACAACAAATTTGGCCATAAGGTGAGCACTTGTAGGCTTATGAATCCTAGAATACCCAGGTTTGGTCTTAGACAACACTATGGTTTTGTAAGATAGATCAGATGTTTTAAATGCAATACTTTGGGACATTCTACCAAACAGTGCATAACTGATTTGCAATCTAAACAACAGAAAATTAAAAAGGTTTGGAAACCTAAGACTGTCAACAACATTGAGCAAACTATGTTGGTTCAAACAACTTTTCATTCCAAGAAAAAGGACTTATGGGTTCTGGACAGTGGATGTACTAACCATATGACTGGCAACAAGGATAAGTTTATAAATCTTGAAGATTATGTAGGTGGATATGTTAAGTTTGGTGATAACTCTGGTATTCAAATTAAAGGTAGAGGTTCACTTCTTCTAAATGAAGACACTCCTATCTCTAATGTGTACTATGTGGAAAGTCTCAAGAACAATCTTCTAAGTGTTACTCAAATCTATGATAGTGGTTATAGTGTTCTTTTCACTTCACAAGGATGTGAGATTAAGAACAAGCTTGGAAAGGCCATTGCAGTTGGAAGGAGGACAAAAGGAAATGTGTGCAACCTTCTCGACACATCAAGCAATGACAATAATCAAGGTATGTGTTTAATGGGCCAAATTGAAGAGAGCTGGTTATGGCATAAAATATTAGGACACATAAACTTTGAAAATCTGGTTAGAATCAGTAAGAATCAAAATGTTAGAGGTTTACCAATCCTTAACAAGCCAGAAAATTCTACATGGAATGAATGTCTAAGTGGTAAACAAACAAAAGTCAGTTTCAAAACAAAAGAACATTCTTCTTCAAAACCTTTACAGCTTGTGCATACTAATTTATGTGGACCAACCAGAACAAGGTTTATTAATGGTGAAAAGTACTTTATGTTTTTTGTGGATGATTATACTAGAATGGTTTGGGTCACATTTCTTAAGCACAAATCATAAGCATTTGAAAGGTTTAAAATCTTTCGTAAATTGGTTGAGAAGGAATCTGATTTGAAACTTAAATGTCTATGATTTGACAAAGGAGGTGAGTTCACTTCTCAAGAGTTTATTGATTACTGTGAACAACACGACATTAAAAGACAGTATGTTGCAACAAAAACACCTCAACAAAATGGGGTAGTTGAACGTAAAAATAGAACTGTAAAAGAAATGGCTAGAACCATGTTAGATGAAGCTAAGTTGTATGATATGTATTGGAAAGAAGTTGTTCATACAGTTGCATACATTTCGAATAGAGTGCAGCTTAGGTTGAAATCTAAACACACTCCTTATGAACTTTGGTATGGAAAAACTGCTTCTGTCAAACACTTCAAAATTTTTGGAAGTGTTTTATCAAGAAAGATGATGATAACCTTGGGAGCTTTCAATCAAAGAGTGATGAGGGTATCTTTCTGGGATACTCAACTCACAGCAAAGCTTATAAATTCCTTAACAAAAGGATTAATAAGATTGTTGAAGTTGTTAATGTAAAATTTGATGAATGACCACATTTGTATGTTGAATCTTTGCCAGATAATGAGGAAGAAGAACTTGAACTAGAAATAATTTCAGAAGGAGTTGAAACAGCAAAGCCTAATACTAATTCAGCAAGCCCTAGAAATGAAACAGCAAGTCCTGAAAAGGTTGCATCAAAAGCTCTAGCTAAATATCAGCCCAAAGATCAGATTATATGGGATAAAAATGTAGGAGTTCAAACTAGAAGAAAGGCTGCAGAATTTGATGAAAAGGCACAAATAGCTTTCTGTCTAGTTACTTAGTTTGAGCCTAAAAAAATATAATGAAGCTCTCACAGACTCATGTTGGCTTAATGCTATGCAGGAAGAAATTGATCAAATTGAGAAAAATCAGACTTGGGAGTTAGTCCCAAGACCAGATGACAAGAATGTCATTGGAGGCAAATGGTAATGTCATTCACAAAAAATCAAGATTTGTTTGCAAAGTCTATGCTCAACAAGAAGGTATTGATTTTGGTGAAACCTTTGCACCCATTGCTAGATTAGAATCTATCAGAATATTCTTGGCTTATTATGTTTCTAAAGACTTTACTGTTTATCAAATGGATGTCAAAACTGCTTTTTTAAAAAGCTATTTAGATGAAGAGGTCTATGTTGAACATCTTGAAGGATTTATGTGCAAAGATAAGCCTGATCATGTTTACAGATTGAAAAAGGCCCTCTATGGCTTAAAACAAGCACCTAGAGCTTGGTACTCTAGGCTGGACTGTTTCAGGCATCACCTAAGGAATCCCATGTCACTACTGTTAAAAGGATTTTTAAATACATTAAGGGCACTCTTTATTATGGTCTTTGGTATCCTAGAAGCAATGATTTCTCTTTGATTTCTTATACTAATGCTGATTGGGATGGTTGTTTGGATGATAGGAAAAGCACCAGTGGTGTTGCATTCTTTCTTCGTGATTGTTTAGTGGCATGGCATAGCAAGAAACAAGTATATGTTTCTCGTTCTACTGCTGAAGCAGAATACATTGCTGCCACTTCATGTTGTACTCAAGTTCTTTGGATGAGTCAAACTCTATCTGATATGGGTATTGAAGTTCCTAAACCTATTTCAATTCTCTATGATAACACAAGTGCGATAAATATCTCCAAAAATCCTGTTATGCATTCTCACACTAAACATATTGCTATAAAGTTTCATTTTCTGTGAGAAAAGGTACTGGCTAATGAAGTATGTTTACATTTTGTTGGATCACAAGATTAGGTGGCTAATATTTTTACTAAACCCTTAGCAAAAGAGTTATTTGAAAGGCTGCGACTTTTATTGGGAGTTATCTCTCAATCGTTACTTCTCTAATTCACCAAGCTTCTTCTTAGGGGGAGCATGTTATGTATTTTGTTTCACTTATAGCTCTCCTACAATCTTGGTTGTTGCACTATTACTTTTTTTTGCAGCTATTTCTCATGATATTTTGGTTGGCTTCTCAGTTGTGATTCATGGCAATACACATCTTCTCTTCTATCTCTATCATTGAGGCAAAAAGGGGGAGAGTCATTTGTGTTTTTCCATCCAGGACAAAGGGTGAGTTTGTTGGTTCTCAGTTGTGTTCTAGTTGGTTTTTCCTTGATGAAAAAATTCACCTTTGGGTATCTATCGACATGACATTCAAGTGGTCTTGGCGATAGAGGAAAGGTCTATCGGCATGAGTATTTCTCACCATTGAGAGGTCTTATCGAATGAGTCTGGTCACACTGACTAATACATAAGGAGGTTCATCGGTGTAAGTGATCCTTCATCAGCATTGTGTCTTGGCGAGTTTGACTTGTTACATCGACCGACTAGCACATTAAAGATTCACTTCAGCCAAACATGTTACTTTCAGTGTGAAGTCATAGCGATTGCACTTTGTCACACCGACTAGTGGTAGGAAGATACATCGGTAAGAGTTAGGGTTTTTGGCGTGAGGTCTCGGCAAGTGACCTTTGGTCTCACCGACATTACACATGGAGTTTCACAGGTAGCCTTCGGAATGCCTTCTCTTTTTTTTTTGTGATAGAAAAGGATCATATTGGCATAAGTTATACTGTCGGAATGATGTCTTAGCGAACTCGTCATGTCTCCCCGACTGGCAACAAAGGGTGCTCATCAGCAAAAGGTTTTTCTTCATTTTAACGTCTTGGTGAGCTTACTTTAGTCTTGTCGACCGCTATTGGAAAAATTGCATATCAGCAAGAGGTCTCAGCTTCGATATAATGTCATAGTGAATCTGTCAAGTCTTTTCGACTACGTCTTATGAGGGGCTTTCAGCGAGAGGTTGGTATTGTCTTAGCGACTTGGAGTCGATAAATATTTTCGGTATCACCAAGTATTGTCTATAAGAGGTATCCCCGAGAGTGATATGTCACAGTGACTCATAATGGATAAAGCCTTTCAGTGAAACATAATGACATCTACATAACGTCTCCTCGACAGTAGAATGTCACAGCAACAAACAGAGGGATGACTGACGACGATAAAGTTTCCTTCAACATAGGTATTGAATTGTCATGGTGACAAGTTTGATCATGGGGGCTCTTGGCAAAACAAAGACTTGTCTACAAGATGTCTCTTCAATATCAAAAGGCTATAGTGATTGGAAATAACATAACACATGGCTCTCGGCATAACATAATGTATTCGTTATGACTTCTCCCCGACTTTGATGGGTCATGGAGAAAGTGATAACTAAGAGGAATGTCTGGCAATTTAATTGCCTTCAGTAGAACTATCTGGATGTCTTAGCGAATGATTAACGAAGACTCAAACACTGTGGCTGACATCATTTATTGGCATTGAATCTCAGAACCGTTACATGGTAGAATATTCATTGAGTTTCCTTTTTGAGTAGTTGTGTTTTTTGAAATAATGGATGATTTGCAGCTCTCTGGATAAGCATTACTCTTGATTTTTACCATCATCTATAGACTATCATTATTAAGCTAAAATTAGCAAGTGAGTTTTTGATTCTGGTGAAAAACTCATTCTCCGAAGACCTTCTTATTGAAAAACATACTTGAAATGTATATAAATACCAGTGTTGAAAATAGTAAAAAACTCTGGTTGTAATTCTGAGAATATCATTCCTTGTCTGTATGGAAATGTATGAATGAACTCTAATATAAAAATTTCTTCTCTATATAGTATTTTAAGTATTCAATTATCGAATCCTTAGGGTATTATGTAGATGAGAAAACAAAGAGATATGTGCTTAACTGAAAATAGAGAAATCCTCTAAGTTATTATTATTGTTCAAAACATAATTTGAGGGGTTGGTACTCCTTGAGACGGGTATCTCAAAATGAGGGGTTGGTGCTCCTTGAGTTGGTGCTCAAAAATCAGCCTATAAGGCATTGTGAACAGTTGATTAAAAATATTAAGCCTGCAAGGCATTTCGGGAGTGATTTTTTATACCCCAAGAGGGTTTTCCACTCGGAAAAATCTTGTGTCTCTTTGTTCTTCTGTGTGCTCTCTACTTTACTGTGTTGTTGTTGTTTCAGTTCACTGTTGGGATTATTACTTTTCTCAATCCTGTTTATGAATGATTACATTCAACTCATGAATGCTTTAATCAGAGTAATATTGAGATCAAATCTAAGCTATGTTTTTGAATTAATGAAAATTGGTCTAATCTGTTAAGACACTGATTCACCCCCCCTCTCAGTGTCATTTAACTCCAACACATTCTACTTTGCATACTAATGAAATATGGCAGGAGTGTGGTGCAATGCATCTTCTGAAATCATCAAGGGACTTGCTAGATCTATTTTTATGTTCTAGAGATGATGGTTGCTTTTTCTATAGAAATGATTGTTAAAATACAAAGTGCTCACAATTTGGTGGCTTGTCAAATTTTGTTCAATGTTTTGATGAGAGTTCTGAACATGAATTTGGAAAGAATCTTGTTGAGAAAAAGAGATATGATATAGTCAAATATACTTTGCAAAGTGGAGGTGAAGGTTCTAGATGTGAGTTGGTTACAAAAGAATGCAGTGTTACTGATTTTATTTAAGATTGTAAGGACAATATTTTCTACAAGTATGCAAGGCATCGTCATAGGTCTTAGTGGTTGGATAAAAAATTTAGGATGTGTAAGGAATCTCTTCCGATTGGCACTATTATGTCAGTGGTTGATTTTGCAAAAAATTACACATTGCAACCACAAAATGAAGTACAATCTCATTATTACAATTCCATTCAGATTGCTATTTTTGGCCACATAATGTTTAGACATGCACCTTATAGTACAAAGGAGGATTGAAAGATAATCATAGAGTATCTTTTTTATATGAGTGATGATAGATCTCACTCATCTGAGTATGTCCAACATTGTTTCTAGAATTTTTTTGAGTTCTTGCAAGATCATGATATAGCACTGGGCTGACATCTAATTTGGTCAAATAATTACACAAATCAATTCAAGAATGCTCGTATGTTTTATTGGTTGAGTAGAATGTATGTAGAGAGGGGTCTACCTCGTATTTTGAGTTTTTTTGAAGCTGGACATGGGAAAGGGGAGCATGATGGAGCAATTGTATGTGTAAAGAGAGGTTTAGTTAAGGAGGAATTGAAGATTTTAGGAGAAAAATTCAGTGATGCACATTCTATTGTTGATTGGTGTAGTTCAACATTTTCATAGGGAGGGACATTTGATTCAATATTTCATAGATTCGTTTGGTTCGTTGAGGAGGGTACAGTGGGAGGCAGATTGGATTTTCATACAATGAAAGATTCTTAAATGATGCATTCATTTTGAAGCTCAGATGCAGGCACATGGACCATTTGGACCCGAGAGTTGGCTTGTTTTTGTCACAGTTGTATTTAGTGTGAGTGGGATCAATTTGAGTCAAGTGAGTGGGTGGATACATAGGTACCACAGTATCTAACTCCTTTATCTCAAAAAATATCCATGACAAATGACACAATGGAAAGTTCAATTCATTACAACCTGCTTTAAGATCTACTACAGCTAGGACATTTTAGTAGTTGTTGCACCATAGGAGAATGAAGATAGATCAGACTATTGGTTGGCTCAATGTGTGTGGGTAAAGAATAAGCTAACACAACCAATGGAAGATGATGATGGTTTCGTGTATCCTATATGTAACATCAAAGAAAAGTGTTGCACAATAGAAAACAAGATATTAGAAGCAAACAATGCAATATTAAATCTAGAATGCAAATCTAAATGTTAAGCAACAAAGAACATAGGAAAGTTAGAAATGTAAACAAAATTAGAACAATCTCACCAATTTCGAACATATTTCCATGATTCATCTCGATTGTCCTTCTCCATTTTGCTTGTGTAGTATAATTGCCCTCATATTTCTCATAAGTTCATGCAAGTATAGCCTAAGATAGCGATTAGAAAAATATCAAAGATTCAAGACAAAGTGCTCTCAAAAGTCATAAGATTTCGCAAGTTTTCAAGAGAGATTTCGAGAGAGATTGGAATGAAGAATGAAAAATCAATTATAGAAAATTGATTATTCGAACAACAGGTCAAGATTGAAAGATCAATGGATGGTTGAGATCGACAGATTAGACATGCATTCTGATAATAGTCAGTAGTGACATGAGTGATACAAACTAGAAATAGGATTAAAGATTAAATAAATGATTTAATCTTCAGTTCGGCATTCGAAAACATAAGAAATATCTTTGCATGACAAAGATGAAGATTGATTATAACGACTCTCTATTCGAATGCATGCACAAGGTTTAATTAATTAAATAAGAATATTTAATTAATCTGCATGTACACGCAAATAAGTTAGAATTGGACGATTGACTGATCTGACGAAGAGATTACTTGAGATAGCCACTCAAACATCAAATGAAGAGTTAACTGAGCGATTAAAATAGATGTCGAGTCGAGTAAAAGTGAATACTTAGATAACTCACATAATTATCTAAAATATAGAGGAATGTGTTAAAATAGAATTAATGAATTAAATAATTCATTTAATTCAAGACTCGATATTTGAAGAATAATTAAATAAATAAGATTTATTTAACTAAATGATGAAGGGATTTAAATGAATAATTAAATAAAGAATTTAGTTAATTATAGTTGAAATATGATAAAGAGTAAATTAAATAAGAATTTATTTAATTTGACAAGAAGGATAAGGTTAATTAGTAACATAATTAAATAAAAAGCATTTATTTCATTAATCAGATAGAGTAAAGAAACATGTGAATTAATTAAATAATTAAGATTATTTAATTAATAGAAGAATTAATGTTAAGATGAATACAAATTACGAAGAATATGGAAGTTGCGGGCCTAAACCAGATTTCGGTGTCTACATTTTCCCCTCTTTGGTACAATGTCATTTCGACATTGTGTCAAAGAAAATCAATAAGAAATATGCCCCAGTAATGCTCCAGATTAAAACAGGTGAAGGTATGCCCCCTCAGGAAAATTGACAAATTTCCAAAAAATTCAAAAAAAATTGGAAATGATCCCGATGAGTCCCTAGGATAGGTAGAAATGTAGTGCAGCTTGCGGATTTCGGTTTAGGAATGGAAGGGACGGGTACGGGTTGATTGAAAATGGTAGTTAACATGGGCAGTAGGACAGAAATACCACCTAAGCTTAGGTATATATAGGAATAGGGTTGAAAATCTATTCATTTGCACCCACCTAGCTTAGAAATTTGAAAATTTGCTCTGACTTTCTAGTGAGGATGTCTCCAGTTCCAGCCACTCATCATCGCACATACAAGATCCAAACATACCAGAGACCAGCCGGCGCGGACCCCCGGTATGGACCTAAAACTTTCCTTTGGAAAATTTTTAAATTGCGTGTATTTTAATGCATTTATTTCACTTTTTACTTATGCATCGCTTTAGTTATGAACCACATATGTGTGCGCGAACGACGCATGTGTATGCGGAAAACCACATTTGAATGTTTACGTTGGTCATTTAGAATAGTTTTCTATGGTTAAATGCATTTGCTGATTTCTTAAACGCATTTGATTTTTTGAAGTGCATTTGAATTTAGAATAGCCGCATGTGAAAAAGAATGACGCATTTGCATTTCATGTAATATAGTCATTTTGCACTAGAATAGATAAATGAGGCTAATCATGAGGCATGTATAATGCCATTGCAGGTTGTGTTGGACACGATTTATACACGGGAGTCAAGACCTACTATGTTTCGATTCAGAGAGAGCTTGCGGCCGACAGAGCAATGGACTCTATGGAATCTTGGATTATTGCATGTGATCGATATGCCCCAGATTCGAGCAAATCGGGGATTGTTGATAGCATTATGTGAGCGGTGGCACTTGGAGACATCGTCCTTCAACCTACCGACTAGAGAGGCCATAGTGACATTAGAGGATGTGTATAAGATACTGAGACTATTGATTAGAGGGACACGGGTGGCCTATGATACTCAGAGGGGTGTTGTCGAGATGTGTAGGTACTACCCCCATGCCGACATTAGACAGCTGGGGTTTGATGACTATAAGATTAGGTGGCAGGTGTTGGCCTAGAGATATAGACAGCTAGACTGTCTATTAGCTACATTGATAGGCAGTATAGTACTGCCTGACAGCCAAGGTCATGGATTTCCTGTGGGATGGGGAGAGATGCTAGTGGGCATGCTTGAGCGGCGAGTTGTGTATGCTTGGGGTTCTTGTTTGCTTGGGATGTTGTACTTCCACTTGCATGATATTTCCTACCGAGAGGCACAGTCAATGAGCTACGGTACCACGCTCCTGATGATATGGGCATGGGAGCATATAGCGATCTTTCGGCCACCTATTACATTTGACCTACCTCATGGAGTTCCATACACCTTCCGTTATGCGGGAGCGACCACACAACATCATATTGGGGATACAGGATATTTCAGACACACCATAGATACCATGCAACAGTTTACATGGAGACTATACCTGGGCTGTGAGCAGTGGTCAGATGAGGATGAGCACTTGCCATTTTGTAGACAGGCACAGTACTTGGTGGGACGGACAGTGTCCCATGTGCATATCATAGAGTGGCAGTTGCCAGATTGGGTCCTCAGGCAGTTTGGAGAGGTATAGGATGTACCTCAAGGGAGAGCATAGTTTGCCAGTTCATCACGAGAGGTCCCGCTATGGGGGCCAGAGATTCCAATGGCCACTATAGAGGTAGATATTGATGGGCTACAGGCACTTCCATGGGGATGGAGGGATGGACCAGCAGACCCAGGGATCACAGCAGCTTATGATTAGTGGTGGGCAGCATATAGGTCGATCTGCTTGACAGATCTAGAGTAGCTAGTGCTAGTAGAGTGGCGTGGGATAGGTCCACGAGCTAGATGTAGTAGAGGGAGAGGTCGAGGAGCCAGAGGAGGCCGTGGTGATGGAGGGGATGATGGCAGAGGTGGATGGCATGGAGGCAGGAGAGGGATGCATGGTCAGTAGGGACGAGGACCACCACTATCACTGATCCATGAGGAGGGGGGAGGAGAGGAGGATGTAGCCATGCTAGATGTGGCCAAAGGTGGAGAGGAGGCATAGCTGGCGAAGGCAGCCATCCTAGATATCCCAAATATCCTGGAAGAGGAGGATGCAAGTGTCGAGGAGGCAGGCAGAGATGAGGCAGAGGTTGATGCTCCAGGGTTGTTAGGTGCCTACCAGGAGGATGATGATGAGGATGATGATCATGAGAGAGAGATCTGAGATCAGATCCTGGAGGAGTTGGATGAGGAGGAGGATGGGAGAGACAGAGCCAGATAGGATGAGAGAGGGGTAGAGGATCTAGACATGGATACATTGCGAGCCCAGGTTGCCTCCTTGGAGGAGCAGATGAGAGTGTTGATGGCCAAGAAGGATGCCTATCAAATGGAGAGAGACAGAGCTTTGATGGACAGGGATCAGGCTATAGCCTAGCGACAGGAGACTGAGCAGAGATTCACAGAGCTTAGGGCATTATGTACAGGACCATCAGCTGCATTCGCCAGAGAGCTAGTTAGAGCTAGAGGGAGGGAGAGATACTATCGGGACCTATATGAGGCAGAGGTTCCCTTAGAGAGACGGGCTCCCGGTTTTTTAGCAGCACACAATACTAGGTCTCAGATTAGGACCCACACGCAGATAGTTAGCATAGAGGGGGTGGATCAGCCACGTAGAGTAGGGCCATATGACATACCTCCCACAGCTCAGAGATCAGCAGGTTCCCAGCATCATTCTCCCACACACTCCCGGCATGATGGCAGTGGCAGTTCAGGATAGAGAGACTACTTGAGATTCATTTGAGACATTGTATTTTGATCTTATAGCCTACAGGATTCCATGTATTATTGATACATTATGACATTGTGATGTGACACAATTGAGCGATATATATATATATGATTTTGGTGGTGATTCCCATGATATGCATTTCTATGTACTGATTATGTAGTATTTATTTTTTACATGTGATGTTTATATGATATGCCTATGTGATGGATAAGTATATGTATTTTATGATGTTTATACAGTTAATGAGATAATGTTGATTCTATGTAATGTATAATTCTATATGATGTTGATCCTACGTGATTATGAGATGCAATATGATGTTATATGTATGATGCAGACGACATGTGATGCTATACAAATGTAATGCGATGCATGTATTTATAGTTTCTTTGTACATGGAATGCTTATGATATGTATTATTTGATAATGATTTTTTATTATGCTATGATGATCTAGATGTGAAATATGCCTATATGTATGTATGTTTCTAACATGTATGTTGATGTAGGATGATGTAAAATGTTTTGTGTCACAGGACTCTGTCATAATGCAAGAAAGAAGAATTGTTAGTGTGGAAAGAAAGATCGAGAAAGAATGAAAGACAGACGATAGATGTTAGTATTAGAAATCTTCAATATTTTGCTGTATCACAAAAGGTATTGCACTTTATCATCATTGGGCGGGACTAATACAAATGGAGAAAAACACCATGATATGACATAGATCAAGGTGTGCAAGGTCATCCACTTGCTAATAACAGACAGTCGCAGACAAGGATTGTCATTAACTCATACTAAGGGCACAAGTTGCCCCAGTATTTTTGTCAGGACAAACCACAGACAGCAAACAAAGTAAAAGACGGCTCATGAGACGTCATTGCACCTCTAAATCCTTCATGGTAAATCCTTGAGGAAACTAGTAACATGACTCAAAATCCAATTTAAAAGATAGGCGACAGACAACAGTCAAAGAAAATAGAATTCTGATACATCATTGCTTCTCTAAATCCTTCATGGGACATCCTTGAGAAAGCTAGTAACATGAATCCCAGTCATCAATTCAAGATAAATGATAAGGTAAACAAGCCATAAAGTCAAAAGGCCAATAAAATATTTTCCAAAACTTGATCTTGTTGGTTTGATTTTTTTTTATTGATAAAAGGATTGATTGACAGAGCCTGATTTCAGGGGATACACATACCAGATAAGACTGCGAGTCTAGTTTTGATGTTATGACTATCTGTATAAGGCATGACAAAGCCTGGTTTCAGAAAGACATGTATCGTATAAGACATTGAGTCAGATGTCATTGATGTGATAATCTGTGTAAGGCTATATTTGATTGTTTGACCTTGTTGATTATGCAGGAAGGACGCATCTTGTATAAGACATACATTGTTTTGCTTATATCAGTATTCAGGAAGGACCCATCCTGAATAAGATACAAATTTTTTGCCATGATGATGTTTGTTTCCAAGAAGGACACATCTTGTAGCAGACATTACTTGATATGTTTTTGGTTGTTTTGTTTGGCGAGTCGTTTGATTTGACTTAGAGATATTGCTGACTTGTTCACCAGATTGATGCATGACTTGATATGAAGTGTTGACAATTGACTGTGTGTAACAACAAACCCTAAAGGATTGACTTAGTGTGGCCTCGGGGGCTCCTCGATGGATGGCCTTGCCTACATGATACATGCAGAAACCTCGTAGTTCAACTTGACTTGACTAACAAGACTGACTACAAATAGAAGACATGTGTGAAAGTGAATGTGACGAACCCTAATGGACTGACCTAGTGCGGCCTTAGGGGTTCATTGATTGATGGCCTTTCCTACGTTATACATGAAGAGACCTCGTAGTTCGACACAACCAATGACCTTGTCATATAGACATATGGATTAAATCATGAATTTATATAGACAAACCTAAACGGACTAACCTAATGCCTTGGGGGCACATCAGTAGATTTCCTTGCCTACATCCAGTCACAGAGGCAACATAGTTCGACAAATGACAAAAACTAACAAGTGCCACTGACTTTTACTCTGTTTTTGGATTTTTGAAATGTTTTGTTTTTTTTGTCTTTTTGAAGTTTTCTGATGTTTTTGTGTTTTCTCAGGTGATTTTGCGATGTTTGTGGATTTTTCTATGGTTTTATGTCTTCAACATAGCCAATGTAAGAACCAATATGACACATGTCAAGTGTTTTCCCCCAGTCGAGTATAAGACCAATTGATTATGAATAGGTTAAAATGAGGGATATGAAATGTGCTCGATGTCAATCGTTCTAGGTTATGGGAAATACTACCACTTATTATGAATGGTATATACAGGCGATGGATACAAAAGATAAGGGATATGTACAGGGATAGGTAGTATGTACAAGGATGGGTAATATGTACAGGGATAAGGACTATGTACAGGGGTAGATACTATGTACAAGATCGTGGACTATATACAATGATAGGGAATATGTACAAGGTAGATTAGAACAATAGTAGACAAAGGAGCAGCGTTGAGTACACATGGCGCCTGTTTGCCAGGTTTTCACCATGGTACCTATCCAAAGCACCACCAAAGTGGTTTTCACCATTGGACGAATGATTTTTCTTTACTATTTTCTATATTATCTAATTTATTTGGTGTTACCAAGATGCCTATTTGCCAGGTTTTCACCTTGATAATGATTTTTTTGTGATTTTCTAATTTTTTTGTATTTTTGCTAATTAAGACAAAGGCTCATAGAAGCTATGTGTAGAACCTCTTCAAATGTAGACTATTAATTGGTGAGGACAATGGTTCCCCTTCAGGAGTAGAGAATTGGTACGCTCCTGATCCAAAAGCTTCTGTAACAATATAAGGTCCTAACCAATTAGGTTCAAACTTTCCTGGTTTGTCTCTTTTTACTTGATTCTTTGGATTCTCCATTAAAACTAGGTCACCAATGTCAAAGTTTCTATTCAATACCTTCCTATTATAGCTATGATGAAGGTGATTCTGATATGCTTGTAGATGGTCTAATGCCTTCTGTCTTCGCTCATCTAGGAATTCTAGCTCATGGAGTCTCGACACTCGGTACTCTTCATCATCAATGTGGCCTTTCAGGGATACCCTTAGGGAAGGAATCTTGACCTCAATAAGTAGAATGGCTTCAGAACCAAATACCAGTGAATATGGAGTAGCACCATTGGCAGTACGGATACTGGTGCGATAATCCCATAACGTAGGGTTAAGCTGTAAATGCCAGTCACGACTAGCCTCATTAACAGTCTTCTTAAGGATTCTAATGATGGTCTTGTTAGATTCCTCCGCTTGGTTGTTACCTTGGGGGTAGTATGGAGTGGAAAAGTGATGTTGGATATGAAATTCTTCACACAGATGATGAACTTCTTGGTTCTTAAATGGGAAGCCATTATTAGTGATTATGGACTGAGGGACACCATATCGACAAATGATATAGTTTAGAATAAATCTAGAAATCTGTGTGCTGGTAATGTATGTCATAGGAATGGCTTCAATCCACTTCATAAAGTACTCAGTGGAAGTGATAATGAACTTGTGCCCATTAGATGATGTGGGGTGACACGATAGGATGGAGCTCCTGTGTTGGGGCATGTATCAAATCTCCATGAACTTGGCATTGGCAGCATTTCGTTACAAAGACATGAGTCTTTTTCCATAGTAGGCCAGTAATAACCCAGTCTCATAATCTTTTTGGCTAAGGTAGGACCGCTAGAATGAGAACCACATATACCCTCATGCACCCCACACAAGGTTTCTTGTGCTTTAGTAGAATCAAGACATCTCAGCATGGTATTATCTAAGGCGCATCTATATAGGGTGTCTCTGACAATGGTGTATTTGGCTGACTTACGAAGGAATATCCTACGTTGGTTATTTGATAGGCCAGTGGGCATGACTTCAGCATGAAGGTAATCATAGATTTCTTTGTACCATAGGGAATTAGGACCAACAATGTCACACACCATTTCAGAATCTGGGATATCATAGGCTGGGACCAAAATTTGTTCTACCAAGAACTCAAACTTAGGCACGTTGTTAGGAATGTCAAGAAGTGATGCAATAGTAGCCATAGCATCTACTGCCCTATTTAACACACAAGGTACTTGATGAAATTCAACTTTGTCAAAGTACTCCTTAAAGCTATCGGCCATGCGCTTGTATGGAGCAAGCTTCTCATCCTTAGTCTCATAATCATCATTTACCTATCTAATTACTAGTTGAGAATTGCCATATACTTGTAAAACCTTAATTTTCCATTTGACCGCCATGCGTAACCCTATCACTAGAGCTTCATACCCTACCATGTTGTTAGTGCATGGAAATGTAATCTTGAATGACTTAGGGATGGAATCACCTTGTGGTGTGATAAACAGTATACCTGACCCTTAACCATGATTTGTATGTGAGCCATCAAAGTACAATTTCCATGTTATGTTTGTGTCAAATGTGAATATGAACTCATCAGGAAAGTCTGCAACTAATGGGTGATCAGCCTGTATGGGTGCGTCAGCTAACTGATCAGCAATGACCTATCCTTTAATAGCTTTTATTTATACATACTAGATGTCATACTCACTAAGTATCATAACCCATTTGGCCAGTCATCCTGTTAATGCTACCTTGCTAAAGAGATATTTCAGAGGGTCTATTTTAGCAATCAACATTGTTTGATGGTTTAGCATATAGTGTCTCAATTTTTGGGTAGCCAATACTACAGCAAGATAGGCACATTCAATGGTACTATAGTTGAGCTCATAACCGACCAAAGTTTGACTAATATAATAGACTTCCATTTCACGACCTTCATCATCATTCTATGCAAGCAATACTCCGAGTGATGAATGGGTTGCCGTAATATAAAGAATCAATGGTCTTCCTTCAATATGTGGCATTAAGATAGCTGGTGTGAGTAAACATTCCTTAATCAATTGAAAAGCCGCTTCACACCTAACTATCCATGCAAAGGGTACTCCTTTCTTTAGTAGATGTTGAAACAGATGTGTCTTATCAGCTAACTGCGCTATAAATCTTCTGATAGATTGCAACCTTCCTTGTAATGTCCTTAGTTGACTAAGATTAGTGGGTGGAGGCATGTCCATGATTTCTTTTACCTTAGGAGGATCCACTTCAATGCCTCGTCTAGAAATGATATAACCTAACAGCTTTCCGGACTTGACTCCAAACACACATTTCTTTGGATTGAGTCTCACTTTATACATTTCCTGCCTCTGAAATATCTTGTCTAAAACTTGTAGATGTTTTTCCCTTGTCTTGGATTTTGCAATGAGGTCATCGACATATTCTTCCATAAGAGTATGTACTAGATCATGAAAGATAGTAGTCATGGCACGCTGATAGGTTGCTCCTGCATTCTTGAGTCTAAAGGGCATAACATTCCAGCAATACGTTCCCCAAGGACAAGTGAAAGTTGTCTTAGGTTGGTATTTAGTTGCAATTCTGATCTGGTTATATCCTGAAAATCCATCCATAAGGGACAACATCTCATACCCTATTGTCATGTCAACTATCATGTCTATGTTAGGCAAAGGGAAGTCATCCTTAGGACAAGCTTTGTTGATATCCCTAAAATTAGTGCAGATGCGGATGCCCCCAGTTGGTTTAGTGACTAGTACAAGATTGGAGATCCAATCAGCATAGTCGATAGGTCTGATGAAACCAACGTCTAACAGTTTCTTGAGTTCTACCTTGACTAATAAAGCAATCTGTGGGTGCATTTTTCTCAACTTTTGTTTCACTGGTTTGGCACCTGGTTGTAAGGGAAAGTGGTGTAGAACAAGTTCAGGGTCCAACCCTGGCATGTCCGCATATGACCAAGAAAAATTTATTTGTCTCTATGCAAAGAAGTCGTGGAACTCTGATTTCTCTTCTGTTGTCAATGACGCTACCAAATAAACCAGTCGAGGATTTTCTTTTGTGCCTATGTTGACTTCTACTGAATCTTCAACGAGCATGGGTGACTTTTCCTATGCAACGGGAAGAATGTTCAAACCTCCATCCTTAGGTGCCTCAGAGAGGTTTTCACCTTCGGATGTGTCCTTTCTTTTTACTGTTTCATTGTCTAGAGGTTCCTTTCGGTTTTCACCTAGAGACTCATCTTTTTTATTTTGTTATTCTTATTCTCATTTTTGTGACTGGAGGGTTGAGCAGATTTCCCAAAATATGCTTTGTTATCCAAGTCAATGGTAAAACCAACCTTATGATCCCTATTAGGTATGCCTTCTCGTAATCCCGGGAACTCAGCAATTGCTTCGTCATTCTCAAAAGTGTCTAAGATGGGTGCATCTTGTTGATCCCAATCAATGAGCTAGGGATAAACTAAGGGCATGTCATCATTGGAGTTATCAAAGTCTAATGGGGTCAAGGTAAAGATTGAATTATTCATGTGGTTACAAAAGTCTTGTACCAGGTCCTCTTTGCTCTTAGGTTTGGGTCTAGGTAGATGAATAGGGGGCCTAATGCCAAGGTTTGACTATCGGAAACAGGTGGCTCAGGTTGCCAAGAGGTAGGATCAAGTGATTCCCAATAGTAGTGTTTAAAACATTCCTCTTTTGTCATTTTCTTTGGCGGACATGAATTTAAGGGATTGGGTGAGGAACTTACCGTCAAGTCAAGTTCTCCAAATAACTTGTCAAGGTCCATGGAAGAAGTAGAGGATAAGGAATCCCACTCATAATCGTTAGAATCGGGGGAGTCGCAATGATATTGGTCCACTGGTTCGTGAGATGTCTTAATATCTTCTGAAGCACGTACTTCCTCAAGTAAGGGTAATGGGGTACTAGGAACTCCAATCTGGATTGGTTGAAACCCTAGCCCCACTCCTTTTGGCCACTGAGAAACAAATATTGGTTCAATTCTACCATCTTGGTTTAAGCCTAAACCACTTTGTCCATCATATACTTTGCTTTGCATAATTTTGAAACCCTTTCCATATAGACTTGTAGGAATATTAGCAAGTAAAAGGGGTTCCTGATTATCTTCCTTATACACCCAGGAAGTGACATCTTCTATATCTACAGTCTCTTTGCTTAATTCACCCCATTTAGTGAAAGTTGTTGTGGGGAGAACATGTATAGTGATCATAGACTGTACCCTACCTGTTATAGGTCAACCATATGACTTAGGGGGAACCAAGTGGCTAACACAATAAGAAGTATTCATGTAATACTCTCCACAACCTTTGTCTTGGATCTCGACCCTAGGAGTGGTAGGAAGTGGGGGTGAAATAGATGTTTGAGTGAGTGTGAATGGATCAACATAAGAGGATGGATTGGATGATGAGGCCTCGTGGTTTACTAGCACTTGGTGTTGAGGGATCTCCTTTAGATTGGTGCAATACTTGAAAGGATCTGGATCACCGTCTATAGTTATTTTGGTGGCATTGTAAGGGAATTTAAGACACTGATGATACATTGAAGGGACCACCTTCATGGCATGAATCCATGGTCTTCCTAGCAGAAGGTTATAAGGGAGGGTGAGATCCAAGACCTGGAACTTTGTCTCCATTACCGCAGGACCAATTTTGATAGGAAGTGTTACCACCCCCTTTGATTTTTGTTCTTCATCATCATAAGCCTTAATGAAAATACTCTTAGTGGTGTTGACACATGCTTCTAAAATACCTAATGCCTTAATTAGTTTTAAAGTGCATAGATTTAACCCTGCTCCTCCGTCTACCAAAACTTGTCTAACTTTGGTGTCATCAACAAGGACTTCTAGATGTAAAGGGTTGTTATGGTTCATCTTTTGTGTTGCATAGTCTTGTTCAGAAAATGTGGGATGGTCATTATTGGTCAAGTAGCCCACCATTTCCTGGAAATGATTGACATCAAGGTCATTAGAGACCGTGGTGTTCTGTAAAGCCTTATCGAGGATGGATCGATGCTCAGGGGAAATACGCAACAATTCCAAGATTGAAATTTGGGCTGGGGTCTTCCCCAACTGGTCAAGTAGGTTATATTGTAACTTAGAAGATTGTGGTGTTTGCTACAATGGAGGGCCCTGGATAATGAACTTAGTACGATGAGTATTGACTGTACACTCAGGATTAGCATTGATAGTAATGGTATTGATGTTTTCATCAGTGGCGCAAAGGAAATGAATGATTTTTCCACTATCATAATCATGTTTGATACTCACATAGTTGGCTGACATATTGGTCTTAGTACTCGAACTGGGGACAGTTCCTTTCCCATGGTCATGTAGTGGGTCTGAAAAGACTTGATGATCAGTATTTGATGTCTTTTGTTTTTTTCCACTAACTTCAATAATTCTCCTTTCAACAAGATCCTGTATGATATTCTTCAGTTGTCAACAGTTTTGTAGGTTATGTCCTTTAGTCCTTTGATAATCACAAAAGGCATTGTCATCCCACCAAACTGGTTTAAACTATGTTGGATCGTATTGTCTTGGTTCCTCCAGATATATGAGGTTGTGCTGTAGCAGTTGTTTGAACACCGACTCAATGGGTTCCCCTAAGGGAGTGAACTCCCATTTTTGAAATCTTCTTGGTTGTGGATGTTGAGAATTTTGGACCATGTTAGGAGGTTGATTGACAACATTAAGCGTGTTGGAAAAATTATAAGGTCCTTGTAATGTGATGAGAGGTCCTTCTTGTAGTGTTTTAGCATCAACTACCCCATCATTGGTGACATTTTTGTTGCGAGACCAGAATTTGTTTCTGTCAGTGGGGGTATTTTGTATGATCGAGTTTCGATTAGATGTTGTTTTCTTGAGTTCACCCTTTTCAATGAGATCCTTCTCTATTATCACCCCTTTTTTGACTAGTTCCAAAAAAGAAGTACAACAATGTACCCTTAGGTTACTTCTAAGTTTTGCATGAAGGTTTTCTTGAAACATTGTAACCTTTTGTTTTTTGAGTATTTCAACAGGACACCTACTAGCAATAGTTCTCCATCTCTAGAAGAAACCAATGAATTTTTCCCCTTCGTCTTGCATTGTGTGGCACAATGCTGCTATATTTATCTTGTGGTCAATGTTGAAGGAGAATTGCTCCACAAATTTCTCAAGTAGTTCACCCCAAGATCTAATGCTAGAATCTAGACCCGAAAACCATTCTAGTGCAATTCCTACAAGACTTCTTGGAAATAGCCTCATAAGATACATGGGGTCATAAGCGACATCTATGCATATGGTAGAAAATTCCTTGATATGTTTGATTGGATTTCGTTTGCCATTGTACTTAGGAAGATTCAGTATGACATATCCATGAGGGAAAGGTGTCATGTACAATGATCTATCAAAGGGGAATGGGCATATGTCCTTTGTTGAAAATGATTTCTTAGTTGACACCGACATGTTATCCATTTGCATTTGTAATGCGTGCATTTGTGTTTGTAGGACATCAACTTGGGTCAAAGATGTGCTAGGAGGATTATGCGGATCAGTGTATGTGTTCTAAAATCCAAAGTCTCGTAATGGGTTTCGATTGAACGTTGGCATGTGAGGTGGATTTGGATTCGGAATGTTTGTAAATGTATTTTGGTCTGGTATCTGCATAAATTGGTGTTGACCTACATTCTGTGTAAACAAATTCCAAGTACCACTCTGTAAAAAAGGATTCTGATTCAGGATCGATGTGAATTGGTTTTGACTTGGAATCTATGTGAACGGATTTTGACTACCAATCTGTGAAAAGGGATTTTGATTCAGAATCAATGTGAATTGGTTTTGACTTAGAATCTATGTGGACAGATTTTAACTACCAATCTGTGAGAAGGGATTCTAATTCAAAATTGATATGAATTGGTTTTGGCTTGGAATCTGTGTGGATGGATTATGACTACCAATCTGTGAAAAGGGATTCTGACTCGGAATTGGTGTGAATTGGTTTTGACTGCTAGTCTAGGAGAGTGGATTTTGATTGCCATGTTGGAAGGAGGGAATGCCTCTTGTTTGTGTAATCCATGGTATAGTACTAGTGACTTGAGCGCTAGCTATGGCCATCGACTATGGTATGGTACTTGTGATACTAGCATTGGGTATAGTCATTGACTGTGAACTTGTGGTGCCGACAGAAGGTGTAGAGGCTAAGGTTTTAGACCTTTTATTCCCAATAAGAGGACTGAAGGGACTAGATGATGAAGCCCTTGTAGTGAAATTAAATCCTGATGTCATGCTAGATGTACCAAATGGGGACGTATGGACTCTCGTACTCTATGTGGACATGCTAGACAGCATAGTCATTCTGACCTAAGGTATAGTAGTACTAGCAGTCGTCATATTTGTCCCTTGTGTAGGTTGAGTTTGTAAGGTGCTGATATCAAATCTTGGAGGTAAGGTAGCACCTTCAACTAGCAATTTGGCTAAGTATCATTGTCGATCATTTGCTAGGTACTCATCTATGAAAGAGGCAAACTCAGGGTCCTGTGCGGCAGCCTCTATGTCTTCTACTGCAATATGTCCTTGAATGTTTCTAGTGGTGAATTTGTCTAATAGAGTCTTATGAGGTCTTGAAGAAAATGGATTGATGAACTTGTTTGGGTTCGACATGTTTTCTCTCTCTCTTCTATTAGACCTAGTTTCAACCATGTAAGACAAGCTCAAAATGCGGGAAATGCAAAACTATATCTACAAATAATATGACCCTAGTCTATGTTTTTGGGATTTTCTTATGCAAAATAAGGGATGTCGTAGGATGACACTAGTCTAGACTCTAAAGATGCAAAAGTCTAAGAAATACCCTAAAGTGATCAATTCTATAAACCCAAGATGAAGGGACCAACTGCCTAAAGTCAAACCAAGGTGTCAATTTAGTTAAGTCAAGGAACCAATGTACGACGAGGATCAAAGACAAGTTGAGTTTCCTAACTAGACTAATGAGCTAGGAGGACTCTCTATAGGACAAAGTATAAAATGATAAGACTAGGTTCAATGACAAATTTTGTTGACACTATGACTTTTCTAGAGTATAAATGGTGGACTACTCCTAAATTTTGTAAAAGTGACCTTTCTAGAAGTCTAATGCAAGGTAAAATGTACCCTAAGATGAAGCTAAACTCTAAATGAAAACAACTATGGTAATTACTAAATGACCCTAAAGGATGCAAAATTGAGAAAATCATTTCAGGTTTCTGTTTCAAAGACTGTTTGTGTAAAGACAACTGAAACTGGTATAACCGTGTTGACTGGACAGTGACTGTGAATTATGGTTTTCTGATAATCAGACAAATGTGTTGCAGGATCTAACATATGTAGTCAATTTTATTAGTTGCAGTTTTTCCAGTAATCAATTGTGTTTCTCTGTAAAGTTTAGTTTGACTCTGACAGATGTGGCTAACCTTTAAAAAATACAACTCGTACTGACAGTTACGACTTAGAAAATAACGCATGTGGTTTTTCCAAAGCAATTGTGAGCTAAACTGGCAGATGCAACTCTAAACTATAAAGATGTGACTCAAGACAAACAGATGCGACCTGAAATAACAGTTGCAACTCAAAATTTAATAGATGCAACTCAAGATTTAATAGATGCGACTCAAGATATCAATTGTGAGTTTTTGGTGAACAGTTGCGATTCTGTGTGAATTTTCAGTGACATGAAATTTAAACTAACTCTGTTTTCCGTGATCAAATTCTGACAATCAAATACAATTTTAAGACAAAGTGTTTTCAGTTTCGATTTTGGACTCAAAGAATGTTTAAAGTGATAACAAACAAGCACATCCTAATAGGCCAAAGGCCTAGGGTTTGTATGCTTGGTATAGCCCACTGAAATACCCTAGATTGGTGATGAACACCTTTCCTTCTTGAGAGTGGATAGCTTAGAAATTTGGTGGCATTGGCTCCCCTCCATGGCTCATTAACGTCTTTCGAGCACACCAATTTTGAATTCTTTGGGCAATGACCTCCCAAGAACTGCTATCTCTACTCAAGGGGATCCGTAGTGAGTAATCTTCGGGCATGATACTATACCCTGCACTATACCAAGCAATGGCCACAAATAGGTTGTTCTCTAAAACAAGAGGTATTTAATTCGAGCATTCTATTTGTGGGGTGTGATCCATACGGCATGAGTCCCCTTTCAGATCCATCTCGTCGAAACCACACTCATGATTCTTGGGGTTTCGCAAAGAACCCACTTTTATATACCAGCTAGAAGTCCCTCAGGTTTAGGGTGCTACCGGTATGAGTCGTCCTGGGGTGAGTACTTTTTCCCGCCAGAACAGGCCCAAGTTCTAGAGTTGGTAACCATTTCTCTTACACCCAGGATCGCACGGATGTGCAAGGGGAGAGGATACTTCGATGTACCGAATCATGAGGGTAACCAGACTTGTGCTTTCGCACCAAACACAGTAGACACTTGTTAATTTTAACCAAACGAAATATTTTCTAAGCTACCAAACAATCTATTTCAAAATTAACTAGGGTCTTCGACAAGCATCCTACAGAAAATATCATTAGTAATTTTCAATATAGCCTTTTTTAATCATCCTACAAATGCTTGTTAACTCCAAAAGGCCACACACTGAAGATAAGATATCAGTAACACAAAAATCAATTGAAAATTTTAGATTTTTGAAAATAAAAGTAAAGTTTTACCGGTCAATTGCGTCACTATGAACACCAGTCAGATGCATTGTTTCTTCTTCAATTGTGGCTCAGGAATTCAATTACGGTTCAGGAAAATATAGATGCGTCACTTCTTCTATCAAATGCGGTTCAGGAATTTAATTGCATCATTTCGTTAGTCAGATGCGTCATTCTATGCGAAAAACCTGCAAAAATCAAAGTAACTATCTAGGGATACGCGAAGATTGTATCTTCACATCGGGTTCACCAATGTGACATCCAAGAAAAGTGTTGCATAATAGTAAACAAGATATTAGAAGCAAACAATGCAATACTAAATCTAGAATGCAAATCTAAATGTTAAGCAACAAAGAACATAGGAAAGTCAGAAATATAAAAAAATTAGAACAATCTCACCAATTTCGAACGTATTTCCATGATTCATCTCGATTGCCCTTCTCCATTTTGCTTGTGTAGTATAATTGCCCTCAGATTTCTCGTAATTTCATGCAAGTATAGCCTAAGATAGTGATTAGAAAAATATCAAAGATTCAAGACAAAGTGCTCTCAAAAGTCATAAGATTTTGTGAGTTTTCAAGAGAGATTTCGAGAGATATTGGAATGAAGAATGACAAATCAATGATAGAAAATTTATTATTCGAACGACAGGTCAAGATTGAAAGATCAATGGACGATTGAGATTGACAGATTAGACATGCATTCTGATAACTGTTAGTAGTGACATGAGTGATACAAACTAGAAATAGGATTAAAGATTAAATAAATGATTTAATCTTCAGTTCGGCATTCAAAAACATAAGAAAGTCTTTGCATGACAAAGATGAAGATTGATTATAACGACTCTCTATTTGAATGCATGCACGAGGTTTAATTAATTAAATAAGAATATTTAATTAAATGTACACACAAATAAGTTAGAATAAGAATGATGTCTTTGCATGACAAAGATGAAGATTGATTATAACGACTCTCTATTTGAATGCATGCACGAGGTTTAATTAATTAAATAAGAATATTTAATTAATCTGCATGTACACACAAATAAGTTAGAATTGGACGATTGAATGATCTGACGAAGAGATTACTCGAGACAACCACTCAGACATCAAATGAAGAGTTAAGCGATTAAAATAGATGTCGAGTTGAGTAAAAGTGAATACTTAGATAACTCACATAATTATCTAAAAATATAGAGGAATGTGTTAAAATAGAATTAATGAATTAAATAATTCATTTAATTCAAGACTCGATATTTGAAGAATAATTAAATAAATAAGATTTATTTAATTAAATGATGAAGGGATTTAAATGAATAATTAAATAAATAATTTATTTAATTATAGTTGAAATATGATAAAGAGTAAATTAAATAAGAATTTATTTAATTTGACAAGAAGGATAAGGTTAATTAGTAACATAATTAAATAAAAAGCATTTATTTAATTAATCACATAGAATAAAGAAAAATGTGAATTAATTAAATAATTAAGATTATTTAATTAATAGAAGAATTAATGTTAAGGTGAATTAGTTAAATAATTAAGATTATTTAATTAATAGAAGAATTAATGTTAAGATGAATACAAATTATGAAAAATATGGAAGTTGCAGGCCTAAACTAGATTTCGGTGTCTACACTATAGGTTCAGTTTTGGTTGCAAGAACTTGGTTGCAGACATACATGATTAGAAAGAATGGCATACCTACATTTGAAGACTATGAGAAACAAAAAACCATTCTCATGTATTCACACCTTGTTATAGAAACAAATGTTAAGTTGTTCAAGCATCATACCAAACCAAAGACAAAACAACTATGGACACTTAGTAATGTTGAACATGAAGCAATATTGGATACTCTTAAGCAAAGAGATGAACCTTCAGGCACACTTGAGTAGGATTTTCAAGAATGGAAGATACAATGCTTATATTCATTATGGTTAAGTTCATTAGTGTTCTTTATTTATTACTGATATTTTATATACTATTGCAATGCAAGTGTCTTTAAGTTCATATTTTACTTTTTTTCTTGTGTTTTTTGCATGTGCACAATCCATTCAAGCATTTTTGTATCAAAAATTTATGTAGAAATGTTATTACATGTCTTGAATTTATTTTGACTTCTTAATAGAGGGTTTCTTTATTAATTTTGTGCCTCAAAACTCAAACTTTCTTTAGACGGGTTCCTGAACAAGGGAAATAAGAGTTTTGCAATTTTAATGGCTTGAATCTCATCCCACCTACTATGTGCCAATGTGACCCAGTGGGATGAGTTGTTAGGTCTTAGGAAATTATATATCAAGAGTGGAAGGCATGGAGAACCAGGTTTTGAAATAAAATGAAGAGTTAAAGGTCTAAAAATGGTGGTTTTTTTAAACTTGAAAATAGAGTTTTTACCCTAGGGTTTGCAAAAATATCTGAGATACCAAAATTTTCTTTGTTTTCTAAGCATATTGGGGCCTAAGTAAAGGTGTCTAAGGTGGTGGTAGAGTCTGAAAGGTCATGGAAGTGCTACACCCAATAAACCCTCAAGAATTACACAAATGGAATCCAATAGAAGAATATTTGTTTTCTTTGAAATTTATTTGCTGCCCCAAGGTTTAAGGGGTCTGTGTGGTGTTTGAAGGTATTTTTCTTTGCATTTTTGGGCTAATTGAGTAGCCTTTTCAACGGTGGATGTATAGAATTCAACGTTGGTCCAAAAGAGTCTATGTTGTTTCTCATATATGTTGTGTAACTTGGATATGGGTGTTTGAATCAGTCATGTGTTTGTCTGGTGTTTAGGAACATTGTGGAGTAATTTCAAAAAAACTAGTTTCTCACTATTACAAGGGTTTAAGGGGGTTAAAGAGGGAAATGTCTATTTAGTTTCTTGTCAAGTTTTAAGGGAGTTTTGGACTGTCCAAATAGGTTAGAATAATCTTGTTAGATGCCTCAAATAGGCAGGTTGCAAATAGTTTGTGATTGTGCCCTTGTGTCTGCATCAATTTTCACCTAGTTTCACTCAGTCCAATGTAGCTCGGAGTGATTTTGCATATTTGGGTACAAAAGAGGACCATACCTAGTGTAAACATACCCATTTAGATGTTTTGGAATAGTCTATTTGGTCGTACAAGTTGTTGAATTAAAGTTGTACCACTTTGCAACTTTACACTACTTGCATCTAACAACTTTTCCCTCAGCTAAAAACTTGACACCATGGGAAAACACCTCTGAGATAGAAAAAACTGAGAGATCTTATTGTAGGTGGGCCAAACACAATCCCATATCCTCAAAAGGAGAGTCTATAAAAATCACAGTTTCCAAGAAATATCCCTTCAAATATTTTTGCCTTTCAGCACTTTGGACTCTTAAGGGAAATCATCGGTCCAATGTAGCTCAAAGTGATTCAACGTATTTGGGTGCAAAAGAGGACCATCCCTAGCATAAACGTACCCATCTAGATGTTTTGGAACAGTCTTTTTGGTTGTATGAGTTGCTAAATAAAAGTTGCACCACTTTTCAACTTTACACTGCTTGCACATTTGACAACTTTTCCCTCGGCTGAAAACTTGCCACCAAGGGAAAATGCCTCTAAGATAGAAAAAACTGAGAGAGGTTATTGTAGATGGGCCAAACATGATCCTATAGCCTCAAATGTAGAGTCTTTAAATGTCATAGTTTCCAATAAATATTCCTTCAAAGATTGTTGTCTTTTAGCACTTTGGACTCTTAAGGGAAATCGCTGGTCCAACGTAGCTCAGAGTGATTCAGCATATATGGTTGCAAAATAGGACCATCCCTAGTGTAAAAATACCCATATGAATGTGTTGGAACAATCTATTTTTTCATACAATTTTTTGAATGAAAGTTGCACCACTTTACAACTTTACATGGCTTGTATCTGACAACTTTTCCCTCAGCTGAAAACTTGCCACCATGGGAAAACGCCTCCGAGATAGCAAAAACCGAGAGAGGTTATTGTAGATGGTCTAAACACAATCCCATAGAATCAAACAGATAGTTTTAAAATGTCACGGTTTTTTAGAAATATCCCTTCAAAGATTGCTTCCTTTTAGCACTTTGGACTCTTAAGGGAAATCATCGGTCCAATGTAGCTCAAAGTGATTCAATGTATTTGGGTGAAAAAGAGGTCCATCCCTAGCGTAAATGTACCCATCCGGATGTGTTAGAACACTTTGTTTAGTCGTACAATTTGTTGAATGAAAGTTGCACCACTTTGCAACTTTACATTGCTTGCATCTGACAACTTTTCCCTCAGCTGAAAACTTGCCACTACGGGAGAACGCCTCTGAGATAGAAAAAACTGAGAGAGGTTATTATAGATGGTCCAAAAAAAATCCCATAACCTCAAACAGAGACTTTAAATTTCATAGTTTTCGATAAATATCCCTTCAAACATTTTTGTCTTTTAGCACTTTGGACTGTTAAGGGAAATCGTCGGTCGAATGTGGCTCGGAGTGATTCAACATATTTAGTTCCAAAAGACGAGCATCCCTAGCATAAACGTACCCATCTTTATGTGTTGGAATAGTCTGTTTGTTCATACAAGTTGTTGAATGAAAGTTGCACCACTTTGCAACTTTACACTGCTTGCATCTAACAAGTTTTCGCTCAGCTAAAAACTTTCCACCATGGGAAAACACCTCAAAGATAGAAAAACCAAGAGAGATTATTGTAGAGGGGCCCAACATGATCCCATATCCTCAAAAAAAATTTTGTAGGCATCATAGTTTCCAAGAAATAGTTTGTCAAAGATTGCTGCCCTTTTGCAATTTGGACTCTTAAGGGATTTCACTGATTGAACGTAGCTCGAACTATTTTGACTGATTTGGGTGTGAAAGGGGACCATACATAACCTAAACATAACCATCCGGATGTGATGGAACAATCGGTTAGGTCATACGAGTTGTAGAACAATATCTATTTATGTAGTTACAAGTACTTTTTCACCCTCCAACTAAACTCCAACACTAATTTTTCGTGTGAAAAATGCCATGAAACCATAGCTTGTTCCTTTGTTTTTAATGGAAACTAGTGGGCAGCAGAGTTAACTTCTTCATATATTTAGTGTTTGAGATTGCAAGAAGACATCAAAGTGGCTAGTGTACTAAATAAATTCTTATGATTTCTAAAGAATGTTGATAACTCTACTCAATTGGCTTCTTTTTTCAAAATCATACGAATTGAACATTGGCATCAATAGACTATTTATATCAAGCAACCACAATTCAAGTTTCAACGATGAATATTTATCATGCATGTTTTAAATGAAATTCAATTTTATGGTGGTTTTGTTGTTTATATCATAGAAGCATAAATCTGCAAAAAAACCCAATTAATCTTGATTTTTTAAAAATCTGCAGGCTGGACGATTTTTCCCCGATTTTTTGAAAAAATCGTTGACCTTTTGGTCAATGATTTCTTCCCATTTAAAACTAAAAAATTTCCAATAAACGTGTTTAAAACCTGCAAAAAATGCAAATAACATCACGCTGATTTTCGTACAAAAAAAAATAATGAGACCATAGCTTGTTGCTTACTATTATTCTTTGACAGAATTTTTCCAAGCATCCATAGCTTGTTCTAAGGCACCTGTTTTAGGCTTTCAGCCATAGCAGCAAGGTAGTGAACTATTTGATAAAATACTTTGGTAGACATGTATGAAAAATGTGGTAGCATAGACAGGGAGCTTCATCATCAGGAGGTTCTACCCTCTAGCACGTCATTTTCTACAATTAATTTTTTTGGAACTTTGTACTTAGTTTATAGGTTGACTTTTTTCAAAGTCACAAACTATATTGTAATAGACATTTTGACAACTATCACAATCTCATATTTATGTAGTTGTAGTATGTTTTGTGCAATGTAATCAGCAATATGAATATAACCAACGAAAATCTATTTTCTATAATTCATGGATTGAACTCTATATTTTATTTGGCTCTCAATGTTTGTATGCTGTGGAAATGCCATTAAATTTTTTTAAATAGTTTCTAACTGTTTTCTTCATTTTTTTGTGTTTTTTTGTAAATATGATTTTTTTCCTATTTTTAGCCATAACAACAAGCCAGTGAACTATTTGATAAAAATATTTGGTACACATGTATGAAAAATGTGGTGGCATAGACAAGGTAGTGAATTGTTTGAAAATTTTCCTCAAAGAAATGTGGTCTCATAAAATTCTATGATAAGCAAATGCAATTGACAGTTGCTCCTAATATTAGTTATGTAATGTGAAATAATTGCATAGCTACTTAGGTTGACTTTGTAAAAACTATATTGTCATTGAAATTTTTTTATCTATTAGCATCTATTTTTTAGTTATGCAATGTGAAATAATTCTTTGAGTTTGAAACATGTGCAATGCAATGTAATCAGCGATATGAATACAAACTACATAATACAACCATTCTTTTTTATGGTCTTGTACATTGATATTTAACCATTGCTCACTTGATTAAATTTTCAAAGAGTTTAATCATGCACATGAGGAAGAAATTAAAATTTAATTTTCAACTTCTATATATCAAAGTATCCAATAATCTTGAGTGTATCTCCATATACAAAAATGGCATCAACGCCAACTCAAACAAAGTTTTACAAAATGTGGCATATGCCATCTCGATGTCTATTCAATATTTACATGCCAAAATTTCTATCTCATCCTAAACTACTAGTGGATCATCAAAATGGAGCCTCTTTGCAGTACTTTTTGGCTTTGAAGGTAGCTACACAAGAAAAATTCAAACCACAATTGAGATTAGTTATACTATATGATTTAAAATAGAATAATTAACATCAAAATCAATATACACTGAATTATAATTGAACTCTAAAATTGTAATCTTGATTACCTGAAATATCTGTCTCTTCAAAGGGTTAGGAGTCCTAGAATATGCCCCTCTCAAAGAACCGACCAAACCAACTTTTTTAATGTCAATCTATATATGTGAACAAAAACATAAAATGGATCCAAGTTAGCATATAATTGTCGATAATAGGAACATATAAATACCAAACACAAAATAAAATAAACACATACCTCTTTAGGTTGATCTTTTTCTTTATCTCCTTTAGGTGTTTCAACACCTACTCCTTCAATTGTTCCAATACGTAATCGTTTAGGTGTTGTGGCACTTGTCAACAATGATGTATAGCTCATAATTTCCTATACATAAAAATGACAAGTACATATGAAACTACCAATCTATATTGATGTATGTATACTCAATATAAGATCTTAAAAATCTTAATTCAATTGAATTTGAGTTCAATTACCTTCCCCTTATCTAACATTGCACTTTCGTAATCTGGACAAGGCTGCACCTTGCTTGCACTTGTCAACAATGATGTATAGCTCATAACTTCTTGTACATAAAAATGACAAGTACATATGAAACTACCAATCTATGTCAATGTATGTATAATCAATATATGATCTTAAAATTCTTAATTCAATTGAATTTGAGTTCAATTACCTTCCCCTTATCTAACATTACACTTCCATAATCTAGACAAGGTTGCACCTCACTCGCACTAGGTATTTCCTACAAGAGGAAAATAAGATAAACATATAAGTTATTATATAATTTCATTTATGACAAGAAATTATAAAATAAAAAAATGTAAACGAGTGAGTGCAAAAATATATACTATGTGTGTGTCGAGGCCAAATGAAATGTCCCTAAGGGTGTTATCAATCACCTATGCGAGCTCCTCCTCAGACATCAACTATTAAATAGACCATGTAAATAAATATTAGTACATTATAGTATCTCTTATTAATATTCATTTAAAAAAAAATGCAAGTTATGAATTTACAACTTAAATATTACCTGTGTCACTATTCCAATGTCCCCCTCTCTAGCAAGAGAGGACTCTGTAGGGTGCACTCCTCCCCCTTGAGTCTGATCTATAATGTCCACATTATGGAGGTCATAATCAGAAGTGTCCAAGGGATGCTCAGCGGGTTGTACAAGAGGACCCAAGCATATATGGAGGAACATGGAGCAAGTATGTGGCACAAAAATATGTGGACCTGACGAGAATGACACATGAGCACTTGAACCATTGCCAACATCACCAGAATGTGGCTAAGCTACTATAGAAGCATGTGAAACCAAAATCCCACTCAAAGAGTGAATAGCCTGGATAGTTTGTGTAGCCGCATCCTACATAATATCTGGATGATATACTAGAGATGGTGGAGGAAGGGGAGGAGGGGGAACATATGGGCACGGGACAACTCTAACTGCCCCTAGTCTATCCTGGGGCATACCTCCACCAATGCCCTAGAAGGGTTTAATTTCAAAGTAATTGACATGATGCCCTAACACAAACTCAACATATAATTTTTTAATAAAGTAAAATGGTATATCACAATTGTTGTTCAGTGGTTTATCAAAAACAATACACCAATGATCCCAAAAGTTATCTACAATTTCCCTATGCGTGCACCATTTTATAGAAAGTTTTGGTTTATTAACATTAATTGGTGCAAACTAATGTGGGGGTTAACAAATAAAGAGGCTATTTGGGCTTTGGTTATTCCAAGATCTTTCACATCATCATAAGACATTCCACATGCATAATATTTCATCATGTCTTCTCACCACAAATGAAAGACATTATGTTGGGTGGAGAGGGTTTCTATATTTTTAATTATATCCTTCAATGTGTTTGACATCTTGAATAATCGAGGGATTCTCCTATAAACTTCCAAAATTCCCTTTAATTGCTGCAATTTTTCACCAATTAATTCTTCAATTGATGGTTGTGGAGGTGGTGGAGAATTTTGTATTTGTGCATTTTCATTCTCAGTTGGTGGATCATTTGGAATTTTTGCATTTTCATTTTCAGCAGCCATAATTCCCGATTAAAGTTAAAAACTAATTAATCTAATTGAAATTAGATAGTACAAATGAAAATATTGTAAAAATACCCTAGTTTTAAAAAGAAACCCTACTTTTTAACAAAAAACTATAAAATCCCCTAATTTTTAATACAAATACATAAAAAACACTATTTTTAAACCAAAATCATAAAAAAACATTCATTTTTAATCAAAATCCATTATAAACTCAATGTTTTCATAAAAATTCAATCAAAAACCCTATTTTGAAAAAAAATCCATAAAAAAATAACTGAAATTATACAAATCTAATTCAAAATTCGATCAAAGAAAAGAAAAATCTAAAATCTAACCTTTTCAAAACGGATATCTAATATGTGGAGAACTCCTCACTGTGCACCATGGCCTGTTTGTGAATGTCAAATGATTTTAACAGGCCTGAATTTTATATATACATGTTTGCTTCAAATAGAATATTTGATTTGGATCGTATATCATATTTGAATTGGATATCCGATATAGAGATCTTGGTTTGGTTATTTCTTTGGAGGTGTGTATTGACACCCAAGCCACAAAAAAGTCAACTTAGCATTTTCACATTTTTGGGTTGATGAAAAATGTAATTTTTTCTGCATTGCCACTTTTTGGCCCATCATGATCCTACACATACCCTCATGTCACCCTCCATGTCATCATTTTCCTCTATTGACAAGGGAACCAAAAATGGATTCCATGTTCAACCAACACCTATCCATCTTATTTCACCAAGGAAGACCAAAAGTTACCCTGAAAGGAATACACTACCTATTGCAAAATCCTATTTCACAAAATGGTACTAGTCTTAGTATTCTAGTTCCACCCACTTTCACCTCATCCATCCCAAGTTTATCCAACTCATCCATTTCATGCTTTCCCACCTTCAACTATGTCACACACTTGACCTCATTGATTGAAACAATGACATCATAGATCACCCTATATGTGAAGATCAAAGTACTCCCTCTCATGATCCCAGTCCATTCCATATCATGATGCTATACCATCTCATGATCCAAGTCTTTCAACTCCATACCATAATCATAGTGTATACATTCATTCAATAAAGCTTTCCATCCATTCAATAAATTCAATAACCACAAGGTATACACATTTCCCTCACATCACATGATAATTGTAAACTTTCACAAGATCTCATTCATGAACTGCAAACATATAAGTTTGGTTCATACACCTTTATAAAACCTAGTTTTCTCCTTCAATATGACACACCTTCATGAGTTCCATTTACCTTAACACCTTTATATTAAAACACATCTAAATTATTATTGCCTTCACTACATACCTCCTTCTCAAGATGTTGGTAGCTCTTTGAAACACAAAAGGCCTCCCTTTAGATCAATACGCCCACCTTGTCCATCATCTTTGTCATCTATTTTTGGAACCTATCCATCAAACCTTCGATTCACCATGGGCCCATATGTTCCTAATGCATATCCTTATGTTCCACTTCAAAATCCCTTTTTTTCATAAAATCCCTCTATGGCCTATCCAAGCGATTGGGATACCAAAAAAGAAATGCATAAATCCAAGAATCCACAAAAAACATAAATATCATCATGTTTCACTAAAAAAAATGCCAAAATAAAGAAAAATATGCTCCAAAATCAAAATAAATACACTTCTAATAAAATGGAAGGTACCAATTAAGAAAAAAATGAAAAGGCTATAAAGAAAAATGAAAAGTGAAAATAGAGTGGGTTCTAAAGAAATCAAAAAAATCCATGCATTCAAATAAAAAATCAAAATTGGTATCCCAACTTGCTAATCCAAAAGACTCCATTATTCCACCATCATCCATTCCTCCATTATTTTTCCTCCAAATCCATTTTTGGTCCTTATATTCCCCGGTTTATTATCCAAACCCATTCTCAATCCTTCAACTTTCACCACCCTTCAAGATGTGTGCAAATGTTGTTCTTTCCCACATTCCCTCATAACAACTCCATTCCATACTTTCATCCAACCTTCATCCTTCATTCCATATCTTTAATCCAATCCTTTTCATGAATCCTTAATCGCCTTCTACCTACCCCTATCCATTCCATTACCTTCACCAATTTCCATGACAACGTCTTTAAGTGGGAACATGTTAGCCCTGGTCTATAATAAACATTTAGTCAATGGGGTACTATCTTCCATAAAGTGATACTTGATTCCTCCATTCATACCAATACACCTTCACCAGCTTCCATTTCCATGTCCATTCATATCCATTCATATCCACTATCTTTCAAATCCATCCACGTACCCTTGCTTGTACACTTGGGGGTAAGAATTTTCCATTCGTATGATACATTATTGATTATTCTATTTTCACTTACCCATCATATTTCTTCATTTATATTTCATGTTATCCACTTTATCCATCCACCTTCCTTTGATCTTACATAAAGTATTGGGGGAAAATAGAAATAACAAGAATCTAATGCATCCTCCATATCACTTGTCATCCATCTCATGTTTCCTTTCATGTCCATTTATCTTCCATATCCATGCCATGTTAGTATAACTTTTCATACCTCTTACCATGGCGGCATGTTATTACTTTGACATGCCATATTTGAGTCCTCCATAGGTCCTCTATTCCTCCTTTGTATAAGAGAAAACATTTGGGTTCCCTTTTCATTGGTTTCCTCCACCCATAGCATTCCATATCTCGATCCATCTTCTTCATCCTCCATATAGGGTTTATCCTTACATGTCCTATCAATAACCCATATCATTGATCCTTATCCATCCATATCTCCTTTGGTTTTCAACTTGACTAAGGAATAAGATCTTGTTTGTCATTATCATTTAAATTCTTATTTATCATTGTGTTATCATTACTATGAGCAACACATTTGAACAAACCATAAACTCTTTAACATTCTAAAACATTGGGCTTTACTGAGACACAACCCACTTTGATTTCCATCCTACAACTATTTTGTGCACTAGTCCTTATCATATGAATTAGCATTTTCATTTTTCATTATCATGATATTTCATATTTATCATTTTCATATTGCATGCATGACAACTTGTGCTTTATGTTGACTCTTGTCTCTTGTCTTCATCAATATCATTATCTTTTTATATCTTTTATTTTCTTGTCACATTATGAGGAAGCTCGAGGATTTATATAGCTTGTTGTGCATAAAGGAGAGTGAGGAAAGGGGCATGAGCCTTTCTTATGTGTGTGTATAAATTCAGTCCACCCTATGATGATTGCAAAAACTATAACCAATAACAAAGGGGGATTCGATCCACTCTATGATGAAACAAATGATCAATTCATAGCCTTTCTATTCCATTCATTTCCATATATAGCTTTTCATATCCTTTCCTCCCATATTGAATACATTTCATAAGCCATTTATATGATTTCCTTGCATCACATCAATGTGTTGTGTTCCTTTCTTCTATGGATCCACCTAGGTCATTCATACTTCTAAATCTTTCATATCATTTTCTATCTATAACTCAAAAAGATCACTTCATAGCCTTTCCATTCCATTCATTTCCATATCCAGTCTTTCATATCCTTTCCTCCCATATCAAATAATTTTCATAAGTCATTTATATGCTTTTCTTGCATCTAATAAATGTGTCACATTCCTTTCTTATTTGCATCCACCTAGGTCATTCATATTTCTAAATCATACATATAATTATCGATCATCAGATCAAACATACCTTCATCTATCATAACAAGATTGAAACCCTAACATATGAAGATCAATATCAAGGAAACATCAAGGTTATGTAATAAAATACTAAGGGAAGCAACCATATCAAGGGTCTATTTTAAATGTTAGTTTGTTTCATTTCATGCATAGATTATCTTCTATCTCTTAGACACAATTGAGGTTTACAGATGGTGTTTATAGATCTCAAGTGTTAACATGTTCATACAGAAGTTTGAAATATGTCTCTTCTTGCTTGAAAAATTGTTACAAAAGTGTTCTCAATTGTTTTGACTAACAAAAATATGAGTTACAATGTTGTGTTCTACTTGTATACATCAAATAGACCGCATGCCTTATGTATACTTCAACATTTTTCAGACATGTTTATGCTAATATTGTTTGTCATTGATGTCAAAGGTAAATGTAGTTGCTAATGCAAAAGGTGTTTGATTCCAACTACATGCAGAGTGAGTTGCTTCATTGTGTTGTAATGGATTTGTTTCATAGATATTATTCATTCATTTTCTGATCTACAACCAAATTGGTTGTTGATATTCATGTCAAAGTCCTTGTTGTTCATTCATTACTTGTTCACATGGTGTTGCTGCAAAAGGTATTGATAGTTGTTGTAAAAGTTTGAAAAAGTTGTTTCATGACAAAGTGGGAGGTTTTGAACAAGTACTCATTGCACATTCATCATTCACATTTTATTCTTGATGGCTAATACATTTTGATGTTGTGACTCAAAGGTATTTAGTGGATAAGTTTTTAGCATAAAGACATGATTGGTGTTTGTTGATGAGATCTTCATGCTTCTACAAGGATGTAAACCAATGTCAAAAGCATAATATTCTACATCAAAGGTATATGGTCAAAATCAAAGGTTACAAATCAATTACATTTTTTCAAGCCCATTGAGTTTGTTTGAAGTTGTTTTGGGTTATTTCATTGCTTGCAACTTTGTTCTTAAACCCTATATGAGGTTCAATATGCAAATTTTATAATAGGTATACTTTTTTTTATAGGGTACGTGCACAAAGATGGTTCCCAACAAGGGGACTTACGTGGACAATTTTTTTCTCAAATCAAGAAATATTGACCTTCGATGTGAAATTGAGGATACTTACACTCAAAATTTGAGATGGAAAAAAAAGACGGATTCAAGTGCTCTGAGTCTACTTTCTAAACTACTAATTTATTTTGAAAATGGTTGAGATTAAGGGGTTCAAATGAGGGATGTACACAAATTGGTGTTATTTTTTTCAAAAAAACATAACATAGAAACTCGTGTACGACCCTCGTACTGTGATTTTTTATTTTTTTTAAATCGCTACAGTCAGAAGTTAGGTAATAGTATGTAGTTGATGCATGATTTTTCTGATAATTTTTTAATGAATATTGTTTTCTTACTAATTTTTGAACTGGACACTTCCTGAAAAACATAATTTTGGCCGTGCTACCCTAACAAATTTTGGAAACTAATTGATCTTAAAAAAAAAAATTGTAGAATAGAGTCTAGCTTTTAAAAATGTAATTTATTTGAAATTTTGATGAATTGTTAATTTATGATGAAAAAAATACCAAACACTACTTTTTTCCAAAAAAGAGACATACAAAAAAAAAAATTATGGATGAATGACTTAACATTGTCAAAAAGTGAAAAAAATTACATCTTTGGATAGCTAAGAGAGAACCTATCATTACCCAGATGTTTGATTTGTTTGATATTGAACCGCATGCAATCCTAATGGTGAGCACAAACTTGATTATGTGAAATATTGTATAAATTACAAAAAACACATCTCTGATCGTTGGGAATGACCTCCAAGCCTTTGGGTTGGTATTCCAAGGAAAATACCAATCCTAAGGCTTGGGGATTCCCAAAGCAAGATATAATGCCCTCACATTATATGTCAGTTTTGACATGGTTTTTTTTGTGGGGAATATGTCTAGTAATTCATAATGCGAGTGTGGTATAACACACTCGTGTTATGTCTTTCTTTATGTTAAATTCATATTGAATGTATGTTTATATATTTGTATGTTTTTATGCACATGTATGCTTGTATGTATGTAGGATTGTTTGTACATATGTATTATGCTTGTATGTATGTATTTATGTATGTATTTATAGGGAGGGAGAATTTTAAGAGATAGAGAGAGAAAGAGAGAGTTGTTTAGGAAGGGTGGGAGAGGGAGAGGGAAGGGGAGGGGGAGGGGGAGAGTGAGAGAGAGATGGGGGTGGGAGAGAGAGGATTGAGAGAGAGAGGGGGGAGAGAGAGAGAGACAGAGAGAAAGAGAGATTTATGTAGCTATAGTACCAAAGGGAGGCCAAAATCAAAATCGAGGTCCGAAAGAGATCCATCCGATCCATCACGAAAGGTCAAAAAAAAAAAAAATCCAGGCGCGCGATTCGTGAACAATCCATCGAAATCAGAAAGACAAAATCCGAAAAATCAAAAATCCGAAATGAAAAAACAATCAAATCCAAAATCAAAAAATCCGTAATCAATCGGCATCCGTCAAAATCATCGAATTCAACTCCGTCAGATCGAAATCGGCATCGAAAAATCCAATCAATCAATCAAAATCATCCAGATCGATCGTCAAAAATCATCCAGAAATCAAGAGATTAATCGTTCAAATTAATTAAATATCAAAGTCCGGTCAGTCGTCCGAGTCATCAAAATATCGGTCCGTCAAATCAGATCCGATTAAGTCGTCGATTCAAATCGGGTCCGTCGTCCGTCAATTCCAGTCATCATCAATCCCAGAGAGATTAAGATTCAAGTCGTCCGTCGAAATCGAAAAAATCAGAAAAATCGAGCGTCAAAAGTCGAAAATCGAAAAAATCGAAATCAAGTCGAAATCGAAATCAAATCGAAATCAGAAAATCAGAATCTCCGTCGAAATCGAAACCAGAATCCGGAAAAATAAAGCGATCAAATCATCAAATCAAAACTTCTCGAAATCGAAAAATCAAAATCAGATCATCAAAAATCATATCTTTTATGATAAGCTCATGTGCATGCATGTTTTTCACATTCCACCACCTTTTCATGATACCACCTTTGCATGAAATAGAAAAAGTTTTCAATTGAAAGACATATAATATCAATTCAAGTTTGAATTCCATTGAAAATGATATACAATTGAATTTTGAGGGGAACAAGCTTTTGAAAAAGTAAAAATTTTGAGTTTGAAAAAAGAAGCTAAGGCTACATAATTGGGTTGAAATCCTCCATTTGAAACTCTAGTTTTTTAGTTATGTGAAGTCTTTACACATTTTATTTCATTCTATTATGGCTTCCTTTCATTTTTTCTATTTTGCATATTCCATGTTGATCATTTTTTGTGTCATTATAACCTTAGGTTGTCAATGCACATTTTAAATTACACAATTCTATAGACTTTTCAATTACATTTTTAAAGCACATTTCTTTGAGGCATTTTGTTATTTAACAATCGACTTGCCTTGTGTATTCTTCCACATTTTGTATACACATATATATGACATATGTTTTAAGGAAGTAAAATAAAACATCATTTCTCAATCCTTTATTATGGAAGTGCATACCACTCTCTGAAGTTTTCATTGAGGTTTTTTTTCAAACAATTATACCAAGTAGCTCGTTTCCTTGTGTATGCTACCATATTTTCCATACATATCTTTAAAAATTGGAATATACTCCTCCCACATTGATAGATCTTAGAAACTATTTTGGTTTTCATATCTATTTCTAAATTTACCTCATCACTTTTATTTGTGATATATTTTAAATGTTTCCTGGATTAGTCTACCTACAAGTTTTTCTAACCCTTATCTCCACTGTTAGAAGACTCTTTATTGAAGGCTAAGTTAGAAACATGGGGAAAGGTGTAGCCTATCTTGAAATCATTGCTCAAAATGGAAGCATGGACACACAAACACACAACTCCAATATGAAAACACAATTTTCAATTTACAATTTCATTAGGACCTCTTCATTAAACAAATTCACATTGTTCCTTGTAGCATATGAGGCCAACAAAGAGGGAATGAACTATTACTTGTGTTGTTTTGTTGAGGCCAAAAATAAATTGGAAGCCCCAGTTATAGATGGAGAAAACATTGAATACCCTACAAGCTCAATTATTGTTACTGGAACGTGGCTTAGAAAGTACCTAGATCAGAGTGTTAAATAGTGGTTGTTTCAGAACTTTGACAAACATTGTAAGATTCTTCATTACTCAAACCTTGCCATGGCATCCATTATTCGTTTGACCAAATATGGGGGTAGACCTTTGAACAAGACCTTGTGGAAGATTCATGAGTCTAACCATGAGGCGAGCAAACCTGGATGGTTCATTGGATTAATTTGTAAGTATATGCACAATGGTTCTTATTAATTTATACTTGTATGCACGTTAATTTTTTTGATGCCAATGCTATCATCTTATTTTACTTTGTGTATTTGTAAGTAACCTGGTAAACATTGATTGGTGTCCCCTTGCAGAAAATGCAGATTTATGAGCCATCTAAAAGAATCTCAGCCAAAAGAGTAATGCAGATTTATTTGTGTATCTCTAAGTAATCTTATCATGAGCACCTATGATGTAGACATTATAAGAGCATCTCAAATTTCAAGATATTCTATTCTTTAGAGGTGTTGTGTGTAATAGGTATCTTGGAACTCGCAATGAAGATGTATGACCAGGAGTGAGTAAGTTGAGATACTTCCATGCATATCTGTAAGTTCCTTCCATCTATTTTCATTTCCATTTTGGATGTTGTTTTTGTTTCTTATTTCACTTTGTCTATCTGTAACTAAAATACTAAAAATTGATTGGTCTCTCCTTGCAAAAAATGTTTATATATGAGCCATTGAAGAGAATCTCAGCCAAAAAAGAAATGGAACATCCTTCTTTTGATAATCTTGAAAAATATCAATTCTAATTTGAAGCTATTATAAAAGAGTGTGTGAAACTTTGTTAGGGAATGTCAAGTTACTCATTTGAAGTTAACCTCATAATGAGAACTAATGATGTAGATGTTAAAAGAGAATCTTGAATGTATGAGTGACATTGTAAAATATCTGTGAGAATAGAGTACCTAAGGCATTGTAATGAGGTTTACTTGTAGTGATATTTATTGAAATATTGAAATTTGGTGTAGGGGCACCAAGGTTATTGAGAAAATTTTGTTCATAGAAGTCTTAAGTTAGCTTTGTGTTTTGAGTTTTGTCAATTAAATAAGGTCATATTAGACCAATTGATTTATAATGTAGTAAGTCATTTTAGTTACAAAAACAATAGTTGGGAATGATTGGAAAGATGTAGAATCATTTTTAAAAGCTATTTAAAACCTATTGAAGGATCAGAAACCATGTAATTTTGTTGATAGAATAAATTCAAAATTGAAAACAACGTTTTCTCAGTATATTGTTGAGTTTTCTGAACTTTCTTTCCCTTGTATAGACCTGTACATGTCCTTCTTGCTCTAAAACCTTTTGCATTGTGTGGCAGTATGAAGTATCTTTAGTTTTCATCATTTTGGAGGTTCTAAAAAAAAATTGAGTGAGTTCTCTTCAGTACTCTACTGCTCCCCTTATTTAACACTGTTTGCATATGGAGGGTCTTCTAAAATGTGGATTTGACCCATTCCACTTTATGTTTCCATTGTTTCTTTTGGAATGGTTCATGAAAAGTGTAATATAATTGTATAGTGGATTTAGAAGGTTGAGAGGTTGTTTTGGTCAGTTTTGAGTGATTCCCTATGGCTGGGCAGAGCAAAATACATGTGAAAATGGAGGTTTTATGAATGGTTTTAGTGAAATCTTGATGGATTTGGCTTGGAAATGGCATAGAATGTCTATGAAAACCTAAATAGGTGTGTTGGAAACAATTTCAAAGTATGGAAATCTCATTTTATGGTAGATCTAGTAAAACCCTTGTTTTATGCATGAAAAGGGAGGATTTTCTAGGACAACACCCTAGAAGCCTTGTGTTGGTGTAATGATCAATGAATTTGATATTTTGAGTCACAATTAGTGATTTTCCAAGGGATTGTGTGATTATAAGAAGTTTAAAAGGTACTTTTTTGGCAAAAGTGGGGTAATTCTAGTAGCCTTTTAGCAAGTTAGTTTGTTGGTTCTTTACATGATGGTACAAAGAAACTTATGGGAATATTTTGTGAATCTTGTAGTAGGACTATGGTAAGTCTCTAGTGATTATTTGTTGGCCTTTGTACAACCTTAGTAGTAGGATAACTTCATTTGTTGAATATTGACGAATAGAATCCTTTTGAGTGTGTTTTGAGAAAATGGGTGTTTTAGTGACCAAATATTGGGTTCACTGTTTGAGAATTGATTATTTGATGTTGAAAAGAGTTCCCCCACCTTGAATTTTATCAGTAAGCCCTCTAACATAACAAACCCCAAAACCCTCTTCTTTGGCAAGTTAAGCAAGCATTTATTGAAAACCCATACTCCAAACCTTCCCATAGCCAACAAAATCCTAAAAAACCTCCAAAAAGGTCTATACAAGCTTAAAATTTGAAGAGATATCACTTCCCCCAAATATTTTTTCAAACCCTAGCACTAAACCACCATGTTCCACTCAGAAAATGCACCATTTGACATCTAGGGCATCACCTAAAAACCCTCTATTTGCCTGCCTTGCACAAAAAAACTGTTCACACATGTTTTATAACCCTAACTAATCCTTTCCATCAACTTATAGAAGCATATAGTGGGTGAAAGGCTTAATATGACATTTTAGTGCACTCAAAACTCTTAAAATAGGGTATACAGATCGACCCTTAGTATCTGGCTTCTAAAATGCACCAAATCACTTGAATCCAACCAAACCAAAACTAAAATGGAGTTAAGTCTTCTTTCCATTGAATTCCATAAAAAAAAGAGCACAATCACCCTATACAGAACTATACTGTTCAAGGAAACATCAAATCCCAAAGTGCAAAAGGGTAGCAATTTTTGATGGGGTATTACTCAAAAACCATGGTGCTTATGAAATCATTATCTGAACCTATGAGATCACGCTTGTCCCCTCTACAATATCCTCTCTCAACTTTTTTATCTCGGAGTGGTTTTCTCGTGGTGTCCAGTTTTCACTTGATAGAAAAAGTGCCAAATGCAAGCAGTGCAAAGTTGCAAAGTGGTGCAACTTTCATTTTACAACTCATGTGACCAAACGGATTGTTCCAATGCATCCAAATAGGTATTTTTATACTAGGTGTGGTCCTCTTTCATACCCAAACACGCAAAATCACTCTGAACTACATTCAACTAGATTGATCCCTTTAGGCTCCAAAGTGTAAAATGGTTGCAAACTTCAACATGCTATTACTCGGATACTGTGATACTTAGAAAATTCTCATTTAATCCTATGAGATAAAATTAGGCACCTCTACAATAACCTCTCATTTATTGTTATCTCAGAGTGGTTTTTTCCTGTGGTGTCCAATTTTCACTTGATGGAAAAAGTGTCAAATGCATGTAGTGCCAAGTTGCAAAGTGGTGCAACTTTCGTTTTGCAACTCATGTGACTAAACAGACTGTTCCAACATGTCTAAATAGGTATTTTTATACTAGGAATGGTCATCTATTGTACTCAAACATGCAGAATCTCTCTAAGCTACGTTCAACCAGATTGATCCCTTAAGGGTCCAAAGTGCAAAATGGCTGCAAACTTCAGCATGTTGTTAGTTGGATACCGTGGTGCTTAGAAACTTTTCATTTGATCATATCAAATCACATTGGGAACCTCTACAATAACCTCTCACATTTTTTGTTATCTTGGAGTGGTTTTCCCGTGGTGTCCAGTTTTCATTTGATGGAAAAAGTGTCAAATACAAGTAGTGCAAAGTTGCAAAATGGTGCAACTTTCATTCTACAACTTGCGTGACCAAACGAACTATTCCAACATGTATCAATAGGTACTTTTATGCTATTAATGGTCCTCTTTTGCACCCAAACACCTAGAATCGCTCTGAGCTATGTTCAACCAAATTGATCCCTTAAGGGTCCAAAGTGCAAAATGATTGCAAACTTCAACATATTATTACTTAGATATTGTG
>VDFB02047230.1:370691169-370797819 GCA_007258455.2 Sequoia sempervirens | reverse complement strand
GAGAGATAAATGGTATAAGGGTTAAGGGTAGAGGTTAGAGGGGAGAGAGATAGAATTAGGGTATAAGAGTAGAGGGAAGAGAGATAGAATTAGGGTATATAGGGTATAGAAAAAGAGAGAATAAATCTATTAAAAAACCAACTTTCACATAATGCGAGCGTGCTTTGAAGTAGAGATATTCCCGTTTTAGGAAGAAATAACGTGCTCACGTTATAAGGTGAGTGAATTTTGTGTTGCACTAAAAATGGTAAAAAAACTCAATATACCCATGATCTCAAGGCCCACATTTTGCATATTCTCCTAGTTCTACACGTGCTCTGACAAAAAGTTATCTTTTTTATGATGTTGTCAAATGTGCATGCATGTTATTCACATTCTACCATCTTTTTCATTATACCACCTTTAAATGAAATAGCAGATTTTTCACATTGAAAGACATATAATATCAATTCAAGTTTGAATTCCATTGAAAACTGATATACAATTGAAGTTTGGAGGGGAACAAGCTTTTGAAAAAGTAAAAATTTTGAGTTTGAAAAAAGAAGCTAAGGCTACATAATTGGGTTGAAATCCTCCATTTGAAACTCTAGTTTTTTAGTTATGTGAAGTCTTTACACATTTTATTTCATTCTATTATGGCTTCCTTTCATTTTTTCTATTTTGCATATTCCATGTTGATCATTTTTTGTGTCATTATAACCTTAGGTTGTCAATGCACATTTTAAATTACACAATTCTATAGACTTTTCAATTACATTTTTAAAGCACATTTCTTTGAGGCATTTTGTTATTTAACAATCGACTTGCCTTGTGTATTCTTCCACATTTTGTATACACATATATATGACATATGTTTTAAGGAAGTAAAATAAAACATCATTTCTCAATCCTTTATTATGGAAGTGCATACCACTCTCTGAAGTTTTCATTGAGGTTTTTTTTCAAACAATTATACCAAGTAGCTCGTTTCCTTGTGTATGCTACCATATTTTCCATACATATCTTTAAAAATTGGAATATACTCCTCCCACATTGATAGATCTTAGAAACTATTTTGGTTTTCATATCTATTTCTAAATTTACCTCATCACTTTTATTTGTGATATATTTTAAATGTTTCCTGGATTAGTCTACCTACAAGTTTTTCTAACCCTTATCTCCACTGTTAGAAGACTCTTTATTGAAGGCTAAGTTAGAAACATGGGGAAAGGTGTAGCCTATCTTGAAATCATTGCTCAAAATGGAAGCATGGACACACAAACACACAACTCCAATATGAAAACACAATTTTCAATTTACAATTTCATTAGGACCTCTTCATTAAACAAATTCACATTGTTCCTTGTAGCATATGAGGCCAACAAAGAGGGAATGAACTATTACTTGTGTTGTTTTGTTGAGGCCAAAAATAAATTGGAAGCCCCAGTTATAGATGGAGAAAACATTGAATACCCTACAAGCTCAATTATTGTTACTGGAACGTGGCTTAGAAAGTACCTAGATCAGAGTGTTAAATAGTGGTTGTTTCAGAACTTTGACAAACATTGTAAGATTCTTCATTACTCAAACCTTGCCATGGCATCCATTATTCGTTTGACCAAATATGGGGGTAGACCTTTGAACAAGACCTTGTGGAAGATTCATGAGTCTAACCATGAGGCGAGCAAACCTGGATGGTTCATTGGATTAATTTGTAAGTATATGCACAATGGTTCTTATTAATTTATACTTGTATGCACGTTAATTTTTTTGATGCCAATGCTATCATCTTATTTTACTTTGTGTATTTGTAAGTAACCTGGTAAACATTGATTGGTGTCCCCTTGCAGAAAATGCAGATTTATGAGCCATCTAAAAGAATCTCAGCCAAAAGAGTAATGCAGATTTATTTGTGTATCTCTAAGTAATCTTATCATGAGCACCTATGATGTAGACATTATAAGAGCATCTCAAATTTCAAGATATTCTATTCTTTAGAGGTGTTGTGTGTAATAGGTATCTTGGAACTCGCAATGAAGATGTATGACCAGGAGTGAGTAAGTTGAGATACTTCCATGCATATCTGTAAGTTCCTTCCATCTATTTTCATTTCCATTTTGGATGTTGTTTTTGTTTCTTATTTCACTTTGTCTATCTGTAACTAAAATACTAAAAATTGATTGGTCTCTCCTTGCAAAAAATGTTTATATATGAGCCATTGAAGAGAATCTCAGCCAAAAAAGAAATGGAACATCCTTCTTTTGATAATCTTGAAAAATATCAATTCTAATTTGAAGCTATTATAAAAGAGTGTGTGAAACTTTGTTAGGGAATGTCAAGTTACTCATTTGAAGTTAACCTCATAATGAGAACTAATGATGTAGATGTTAAAAGAGAATCTTGAATGTATGAGTGACATTGTAAAATATCTGTGAGAATAGAGTACCTAAGGCATTGTAATGAGGTTTACTTGTAGTGATATTTATTGAAATATTGAAATTTGGTGTAGGGGCACCAAGGTTATTGAGAAAATTTTGTTCATAGAAGTCTTAAGTTAGCTTTGTGTTTTGAGTTTTGTCAATTAAATAAGGTCATATTAGACCAATTGATTTATAATGTAGTAAGTCATTTTAGTTACAAAAACAATAGTTGGGAATGATTGGAAAGATGTAGAATCATTTTTAAAAGCTATTTAAAACCTATTGAAGGATCAGAAACCATGTAATTTTGTTGATAGAATAAATTCAAAATTGAAAACAACGTTTTCTCAGTATATTGTTGAGTTTTCTGAACTTTCTTTCCCTTGTATAGACCTGTACATGTCCTTCTTGCTCTAAAACCTTTTGCATTGTGTGGCAGTATGAAGTATCTTTAGTTTTCATCATTTTGGAGGTTCTAAAAAAAAATTGAGTGAGTTCTCTTCAGTACTCTACTGCTCCCCTTATTTAACACTGTTTGCATATGGAGGGTCTTCTAAAATGTGGATTTGACCCATTCCACTTTATGTTTCCATTGTTTCTTTTGGAATGGTTCATGAAAAGTGTAATATAATTGTATAGTGGATTTAGAAGGTTGAGAGGTTGTTTTGGTCAGTTTTGAGTGATTCCCTATGGCTGGGCAGAGCAAAATACATGTGAAAATGGAGGTTTTATGAATGGTTTTAGTGAAATCTTGATGGATTTGGCTTGGAAATGGCATAGAATGTCTATGAAAACCTAAATAGGTGTGTTGGAAACAATTTCAAAGTATGGAAATCTCATTTTATGGTAGATCTAGTAAAACCCTTGTTTTATGCATGAAAAGGGAGGATTTTCTAGGACAACACCCTAGAAGCCTTGTGTTGGTGTAATGATCAATGAATTTGATATTTTGAGTCACAATTAGTGATTTTCCAAGGGATTGTGTGATTATAAGAAGTTTAAAAGGTACTTTTTTGGCAAAAGTGGGGTAATTCTAGTAGCCTTTTAGCAAGTTAGTTTGTTGGTTCTTTACATGATGGTACAAAGAAACTTATGGGAATATTTTGTGAATCTTGTAGTAGGACTATGGTAAGTCTCTAGTGATTATTTGTTGGCCTTTGTACAACCTTAGTAGTAGGATAACTTCATTTGTTGAATATTGACGAATAGAATCCTTTTGAGTGTGTTTTGAGAAAATGGGTGTTTTAGTGACCAAATATTGGGTTCACTGTTTGAGAATTGATTATTTGATGTTGAAAAGAGTTCCCCCACCTTGAATTTTATCAGTAAGCCCTCTAACATAACAAACCCCAAAACCCTCTTCTTTGGCAAGTTAAGCAAGCATTTATTGAAAACCCATACTCCAAACCTTCCCATAGCCAACAAAATCCTAAAAAACCTCCAAAAAGGTCTATACAAGCTTAAAATTTGAAGAGATATCACTTCCCCCAAATATTTTTTCAAACCCTAGCACTAAACCACCATGTTCCACTCAGAAAATGCACCATTTGACATCTAGGGCATCACCTAAAAACCCTCTATTTGCCTGCCTTGCACAAAAAAACTGTTCACACATGTTTTATAACCCTAACTAATCCTTTCCATCAACTTATAGAAGCATATAGTGGGTGAAAGGCTTAATATGACATTTTAGTGCACTCAAAACTCTTAAAATAGGGTATACAGATCGACCCTTAGTATCTGGCTTCTAAAATGCACCAAATCACTTGAATCCAACCAAACCAAAACTAAAATGGAGTTAAGTCTTCTTTCCATTGAATTCCATAAAAAAAAGAGCACAATCACCCTATACAGAACTATACTGTTCAAGGAAACATCAAATCCCAAAGTGCAAAAGGGTAGCAATTTTTGATGGGGTATTACTCAAAAACCATGGTGCTTATGAAATCATTATCTGAACCTATGAGATCACGCTTGTCCCCTCTACAATATCCTCTCTCAACTTTTTTATCTCGGAGTGGTTTTCTCGTGGTGTCCAGTTTTCACTTGATAGAAAAAGTGCCAAATGCAAGCAGTGCAAAGTTGCAAAGTGGTGCAACTTTCATTTTACAACTCATGTGACCAAACGGATTGTTCCAATGCATCCAAATAGGTATTTTTATACTAGGTGTGGTCCTCTTTCATACCCAAACACGCAAAATCACTCTGAACTACATTCAACTAGATTGATCCCTTTAGGCTCCAAAGTGTAAAATGGTTGCAAACTTCAACATGCTATTACTCGGATACTGTGATACTTAGAAAATTCTCATTTAATCCTATGAGATAAAATTAGGCACCTCTACAATAACCTCTCATTTATTGTTATCTCAGAGTGGTTTTTTCCTGTGGTGTCCAATTTTCACTTGATGGAAAAAGTGTCAAATGCATGTAGTGCCAAGTTGCAAAGTGGTGCAACTTTCGTTTTGCAACTCATGTGACTAAACAGACTGTTCCAACATGTCTAAATAGGTATTTTTATACTAGGAATGGTCATCTATTGTACTCAAACATGCAGAATCTCTCTAAGCTACGTTCAACCAGATTGATCCCTTAAGGGTCCAAAGTGCAAAATGGCTGCAAACTTCAGCATGTTGTTAGTTGGATACCGTGGTGCTTAGAAACTTTTCATTTGATCATATCAAATCACATTGGGAACCTCTACAATAACCTCTCACATTTTTTGTTATCTTGGAGTGGTTTTCCCGTGGTGTCCAGTTTTCATTTGATGGAAAAAGTGTCAAATACAAGTAGTGCAAAGTTGCAAAATGGTGCAACTTTCATTCTACAACTTGCGTGACCAAACGAACTATTCCAACATGTATCAATAGGTACTTTTATGCTATTAATGGTCCTCTTTTGCACCCAAACACCTAGAATCGCTCTGAGCTATGTTCAACCAAATTGATCCCTTAAGGGTCCAAAGTGCAAAATGATTGCAAACTTCAACATATTATTACTTAGATATTGTGATGCTTAGAAACTTCTCATCTAATCCTATGGGATTGCGTTGGGCCTCTCTACAATAACCTCTCTCATTTTTTTCTATTTCAGAGGCATTTTCATGTGGTTGTGAATTTTCACTTGAGGAAAAAGTTGTCAAATGCAAGTAGTTGAAAGTTACAAAGTAGTGCAACTTTCATTCTACAACTTGTGTAACCAAATAAACTATTTCAATGTGTCTGAATATTTATTTTTATGCTAAGCATGGTCCTCTTTTGCACCCAAACACGTGGAATCTCTCCAAGCTATGTCAACCGGATCGATCCCTTAAGGGTCCAAAGTGCAAAAAGGCTACAAAGTTCAACATGTTACTCTAATACTGTGATGCTTAGAAACTTATCATCTGATCCTATGGGATTTTTTTGGGCCCCTCTACAATAACCTCTCTTAGTTTTTTCTGTCTCGGAGGCATTTTCCTATGGTGGTTAATTTTCACTTGGGAAAAAACTTGTCGAATGCAAGTAGTTGAAAGTTGCAAAGTGGTTCAAATTTCGTTCTGAAACTCGTGTGACCAAATGGAATATTACAATGCATCCAAATACTATTTTTTACACTATGCATGGTCCTTTTTTGCACCCAAACATGTGGAATCACTCTGAGCTATGTTCAACTGGATCTATTCCTTAAAGGTCCAAAGTATAAAATGGCTGCAAAATTTAGCATATTGTTACTCAGATACCATGATGCTAAGAAAATTATCATCTAATTCTATGGGATTGTATTGGGCCCCTCTAAAATAACCTCTCTTATTTTTCGTTATCTCAGAGGTATTCTCCCATGGTGGATAATTTTCACTTGGGGAAAAAGTTGTCAAATGCAAGTAGTTGAAAGTTGCAAAGTGGTGCAACTTTTGTTTTGCAACTTGTGTGGCCAAACGGACTATTCCAAAGCCTAATGGGTACGTTTACACTATACATGATCCTCTTTTGCACCCAAACACGTGGAATCACTCTGAGCTATGTTCAACTGGATCGATCCCTTAAGGGTCCAAAGTGAAAAATGGAAGCAATCTTTGACAGGCTATTACTCAGAAACTGTGACGCTTATGAACTCTTTGTTTGAGCCTACGAGATTGTGTTGGGCCCCTCTACAATAACCTCTCTCATTTTTTGTTATCTCATATTTTTTTCCTGTGGTGTCCAGTTTTTATTTGATGGAAAAAGTGTCAAATGCAAGCAACTTGTAAAGTTGCAAAGTGGTGTGAGTTTTGTCTTGCAATTCATGTGACCAAAAAAATTGCTCAAACATGTTCTGATAGGTACATTTACCCTATGCATGGTCCTCTTTCACACCTAAACACACAAAATTGGTTCGAGCTACATTCAACCAAATTGATCCCTTATGATGACATGCAAAACAATCGAAAAGAGAAACATACACATGACGGTTTATTAGAATCCATTCTTGTAGAATGGTTTTATCTTTGATTAGAATCCATTCTTGTGGAATTTTATTAAGTTCCAATCAACCTAGAAGTAGATTTTTGAAACAGGTTTGAACTTGCTCGTACAAGGGTTTGAGTGTAATATGTTGAAATAGTCCATTCCACCTATTGTTTAGGCATGAATTGGGATTATAATATCACATAACATCATATAAACAACAAAACCGCCATAAATTTGAATGCCATTTAAAATATGCATGATAAATATTCATCGTTGAAACTTGAATTGTGGTAGCTTGAATATAGAGTCTATTGATGCTAGGGTTCAATTTGTATAATTTTGAAAAAAGAAGCCAACTAAGTAGAGTTATCAACATTCTTCATAAATCATAAGAATTTTTTTAGTAAAATAGCCATTCTGATGTCTTCTTGCAGTCTCAAACATTATTTTGTATCATTGTTAAATTTTTCTTTAGAGTGGTAGCTAAATATAGCTCCACAATAAAAAATTTGGTTTACTTGTGTAGTGTAACAGTGGCATACGTAGATTTTTCTTTCAAAGAACCAAAGGGTGACTACACAATTGAAGTGTATAAACACATAGCTTTTCGTAATATCAAGGATTATTTTTGAAACATCCATGCATTGATAATCTAAAAGGAAAATTATTTTACCTAATCTGGATGCAGCCATGCTTTTGACATTGTAAAAAAGAGAAAAACTTCCTGAATGATGCAAAGGTATGGCCAAGCAGTTCTAACTTTTCACATGAGAGAAGAGAGATGTTAGAGAGTACATCAAGCCAGTGTTAAAAAAAGTGAAATGTGTTTTAGTTTGTAGTATTCCTTTGTTTCTCTATAGATGTGTGATAAATTCTCAATTCAATGATGTAGAACAATTTTTGAATAAAGAAATTTGTGTCACAATCCGCTTTCAATCTAGCAAGCAAAAATGAAAGCTTAGCCTCTTGGGATGAAAATTCTTGTTTTCAAAACAAATGAATAAGAATGAGGTAGTTAAGGTATTTGAAGTGACTTAGAGGTCACATTTAGGGTTCCCTTGGGTGTGGGTCAAAGTCAAACTCCATAAAACATTAAAAAATTATTCAAAAAAACACATTTTGGATGCCTAGGCATGCAGGTTTTGTCTTGGTTTGCTTGGGTTCTACTTGGGTGAACCAAACCCAAAAATGAAGGACCCTAGTTGAACCCATAGGTAAACCAAACCAGGACCCACACCAGGAGAAAACCAGGAGTAGAACCAGGGCTAAAATAGAATAACCTGGTAACATAGATAATGTGTCAAGAAGTTGACTACTTCATCTAGTTTGAATATTTTATTTTGCAAGTGTTGTGAAGATTATGTATCCTTTGCTTAATTGAGTTGTTACAATCAAAGGATTAAATATATTCGAATATTTTTATGAACCATTTCATCGAATACCAATTGAAATTTTTTTTTTCTTTTAGATAAAGTTATTTAGCATCAATCAATTAATTTATTCAATAAAAACCATGAAGGACAACAATGATCAATGCTAGGGATAAGCAATTAATAAGTATACATGTGAATAAGTCAAGCATGTACATGTGTGAATAAGGGAAGCACAAGTAGTCACAAACACATAATCCTTGAAGTATACACACGAATACATAGTATACACAAGTTAATACAAAGTATATGCACGAATACAAGGTATATGCATGAAAATGTGTAAGTCACAAAGTTTACATTGGAACACACGTATGTCACAAAGTATACACATAAGTTGTAAAGTATACACTTGAATACACATAACTCATATATCTATTGAACCATGAATTTATAATGCAAATATGGACACCATCGATAAAAAATATTTGTATTAACCAAATAGCCATGTACACATACATCAATATATGTCAATATAAGTATAAAATATAGGTACAAAATAGCCATATAGGCATACAATATCAAATATATCCAATAAAAATATGTACAAAACTGCCATGTAGGCATACAACAAAGGGCTATGGAATCAAAATTCATTTCTCTCTATGCTCTAGAAATAAATTCTTTCCCTTTTCTTGTTGATCCAATGGTGATAATTCAGTCGCTCGTTTGTTTTGTACTCAAGCAGTGCTCCTACTACTCCTCCTACTCTTAAGTTCTTTGTGAAGTTTTAACTATTACAATAAGAAGTAAAGACATTAATGTATAGAAATTACATTATAAAAAATGATATATTTAACAAAATAATCACCTACCTCCATCTCATGATCACTCTCCATGAGGGAAATATCTGCATGCCCTTACTGAGGAATGCTCAATCCCTATTTAAACCATCCAAATAGAAATTAAAGTACTAATTAATAATGGTTTGATTTTTCACTAGAACTAACATCTATAACAACAAATGTAAATTGAAATCTAGTAATTTTCCTCATACCTCCCCTATTAGAGCCATCAAGGATTGTATATCGGATGAAACACTGATATCCATTTCCCTCATATCATTTGGAGGTGTTTTCGCCACCAACATCTAAAAATAAAACAACAAATTATTCAATCACAAAAACTACAATAGAGATCCACGTCATGACTTATAATGTATGATGTTGTATAGGTATTTTCATGATGTAATATGATTTAAATAGCCATTTTTGAGTTTGTAATGGTCTTTGCTAGTCATTTTAGGCATAAATTGTAAAGTTACAAAATCTTCACAAAAGTTGTCAATCAATGTTGTAAAAATGCAAAAAGGTGACAAGAAATTTTTATGCAATTAGAAGCTGCTCCTAGACTTATTCTATGTGAAGTAATTTCATCACTACTTATGTTGACTTTCTAAACAAGTATATTATAGTTGAAATTTTTTCATCTATCAAAATCTAGTTATTAGTTATGGAATGTGAAGTAATGCTTTGAGTTTGAATGATGTGCAATGCCATGTAATCAATGATATGAATATAAACTATACAAATCTATTAAGTACAATTCATTAATTAAACTCTTTATTATATTTCCTGCATGTAGGTTTGAGTAATTCCACAAGCACTAGGAGGTGTTCCCTGGAAACCTCCAATATTAGCCTATTCAACATCCAAAATCACATATTAAAATACTATTCATTAAACAATGCTATTAACAAGTAATAAATTTATAGTTGCTTACTAGTTACATAACCCATCGATAGGTGTACTACAAAAATAAGTAGATGGAGGGATAGTATGTCCAGTCTCAAAACTGTGACCCTACAATTTTATTAAAATCATAAAACTAAATTAGTTAATCTTGCATTTCAAAATTGAAATTTAATAAATTAAATTCAATGAACATGCTAACTTTTACTTGACTATCAATGACATACACCTCGTGCAAAATTTCATATTCCCTCTCCATATCCATAGTTGCAGATGAATCCTATGAAGTAGCCTCTTGAGTTTCATTGGGGTCATATGAACAAGTCGCCCCTCAAGATTCACACACATGGGTTTGAAGGCCACCACTCGAAGACAGGCCTAGATGGCATTGTAGAATAGGGCTAGTATGATGGATGACACTCTGGATCAAAGTGTTAATCACTTGAAATGTCTCTACATCGGCACTCTCCTTCACAATGGAAGGCATAACAAAGTTCTCACAAGGTGGCCTAGCGAGAGGTTGTCTCCCTTTTAGCGTAGGATCCAGTTGTGCATCAGGTCTATCTTGAGTCGACCCCCCACCTCTCCCCTAGAAGTCCCTCATATCAAAATAATTTAGGATTTTTTTCAATATGAACTCATTGTATAGTTTCCTAAGAAAATATTGGGATACTTCACAATTTTTGCATGGTGGGTAATCAAATACCATGTACCACCTCTCATAAAAATAGTTCCTAATCTGTTGGTGGTGGCACCAATGAATAGGAAACCTCTTCGCATTGAGGGTAAGATTTTGATTTGTGTGTGGGTCCGTGAATAATGAGCACAAATCACCTTTTGTAATTTTTAAATCCTTTACATCTTTATATGATAGTTTATCTGCATAATAAGCCCTAGTTGGTTTCCTCCTATCTTTCCATCTAGTTATCTTTTTACTAATTGAATCTAAAAAATTTAACATATCTTTCAGTGAACTTGCTAGGGTCATTCTTTTTGTGGTTGAACCATTTGGATCACTCAACATACTGATTAAATCCTCTATTTTTTTCACTCATTAAATTTCATTGAGTGCCAGGAGGGTGTTGAGTGATTGGTGGAGGATGTTTTTCTTGAGGTTGATTTTGTTCTTGAGGAATTTGTTCATGAGGATTTTTTTTCTCTTCTTGTTGAGGATTTTGAGGCTTTATAAGTTTATTTGAATCTCCTACAAATTCAAAAAAAAAAATATCAAATACAACCTAAAACTAACAAACTCAAAAAAAAACGCAAACAATCCTTACCTCTCACACCTCCTCCTCCTCGTGGTGCCATCCTTGCGAAGAAATAGAAACTATTGGTGAATATTTTTGCAAAATTCCTCCTCCTAGAATGCGAGCATGAAAATGGGGGTTTTGGCCATGGGCACAACATAAAACACAGTTGAAATGAAGAATGAATGAGAGTTTCACTTTTTTTTGCTTTTAACTTGCCATAACATGAGTGCATTATAATGCACTCATGTTATGTGCTCATTGTGCCCAAGCCTTAGGCTCAACAGACTAAGCCATGATGCGAGCATGTTATAACACGCTCATGTTATAGCATGTTTATGTTATGACTTTTCAAAACTTTTTTTGAAAGTGTCCACAAATTTTCTACCCATCTCCATGCACCCGGCCTATATTTGGTTGGTGACTTACTGTAACTAGTGGAAAGGAACTCCCTTTAGTTATTTCTTGAGGGTTTTAAAATCATCAAAAACTGGCCCTACTCCTTCGCTTAACTAGCTTAGCAAGTCAATAACTTATGTAATACCACCTCTACTACTTCAATAGTCCGCCAGAACACTCGTAAATAAATCTTTTGTTAAAATTCAATTTTGTATAATGATTTTATGGATGTTCATGCCCCTTTTACTACCATATGTCTCTATTTTATGACTATGAAACTTAGATTTTTGGGATCCTATGGACTACTCTTGCACTTCTAAGGTTTTTCACCTAAAAGGAGAGAGATAGGGCCAAAAATGCTTATGTATCACTCAAATCAAAATGTGTGTAATGTGATGTGATGTAAATGAATTTAACTAAATGCAATAGATTAATCTAAGTGACTGAAAATGAATACAAAAGTGAAATTACAACAATGTAAATGAAGAAATTATGCAGAATAGAAAGTACAAGGATGAATATGAGTGCACCTGGGTGAAATGTGAGTTTTCTGGAATGTTCTGGATGCTGATGAAATTTACAATTTTTTCACAGTGGGACTCATTCTCCCAAGGTGGCAAATTAGTCCAAGTACTAGTGAAAGACGGTCAGGAGCTGGTTTTTGTCTGTTGGGATGTGAAATATGAAAAAATTTAAGTTTCCAATCCTAATGTGGGACTCATTCACCATAGGTGGCAAATCACTCCTCCACCAAATTCCTAAAAAACTAGGTGACAATTCTACAACACAATATCTGAGAATGTTTTCTTGTCAGGTTGTCGAAGTCAAATCTGTAGAAAACGGACAAATAACTCTCTCCAAGCTTGATTTTGAGTTAAGTTGACTTGAAGTACCTAGTTGACTTGAAAATCACTCTTCAATACCTAATAACCTGTCAAATCTACAAAAAAGGGCTGCAAACAAACAAGCTAAAGGGGAAAATTGATTAGGATTAGTGAACAAGGGTTTGCCTTGGTCAAACCCCACTTTTTGTAATTAAAATAATAACATGCAAGTGCTATCAATTCACCTAACTCTTGATAATGTAAGTCTGAAGTAATGTCAATGGCTACTTCAAAGTGCTTGAATTGTTGATATAAAATGCTTGAATGCTTGAAATGTAGAATTGAATGCTTGAATGAGTGAGAAGTTTGTAGGAGATGTAAAATAAGGTGAAAAAAACTTATTTATACAATTCTTGTGCCTTAGTATCTGCTCATACCTTATCACAGGCTAACATCAAGATTTTGAATAAAATCCCGTAAGGAAATTTGAAATATTTTAAATTTGAGGCCAAGGGGGACTCATTCACCACCCATGGTGAATGGGTCTCACCTACGACCTAAAAACAAGTATTGAGAAATATGTTGTATTTAATGTTATTTGTCGAGATAACATTCAAAAATACACTTAATTAAGTCATATGAGGGCATAAAGAGACAAAATAAAGCATGAGAATGGTGTAAATAGTGAAAATATGCCTAGAAGAGCATGAAACCTTGTTACAATACTTTAAAACACTTCATAATAGGGCTTGTTGATGTGTGAAAAGGTAGTTTTTAGGTGAATTGCATTAAATAGAGTCTAGACGAATGTAGAAATGTCTTACAACACTTCACAACACCTTCACAAGACATCGTTATTTGAGTTTGAATACTTAAATAAGCATGTTCGAGCCATGATACAACATAAAATCAAAGCAACATAGTTCCAACACCATGAAACTAGACCTAAAAGGCCATAAAAATGACAAGGGACCATTTTTCTATGGCACATTTAGCCCCCACTTTAGTGAGAGGATGAACTTGCTTCAAACTCACACTAAAGTAGCCATGAACATTGAGGGGAGGGTTCAAATGCACTTACATTAGCAAGATGGAATGACAATGATCAAGAGGGATGATCAAGCCCCCGGGATGAAGATCCCATGGAAAACTTGACATAAGAACAAAGGAACACACAAGTGTTGAGATGAATCAGATGAAGAAGATAATGTGTACTCACTCTAGGGCCATGAAACTTTAAGTTGTCTACGGGGTGAGAAGACCCAACTATATATTCACTCTGGGGCCATGGAACTAGTTTTCCATGGGGTGAGAAATTCTAAAACGTAAGATACATACGCTAGTTGGTATGCACTCACAAAACACAAAGGTGGCTATGGGGAAAATTCATGCCACTAGGTGAACTTCCCACTCAACCATGCCAAAGTTATACCCATTTGATAAGTTTAACAAGGCACCACAAAGAAAAAGTAATGTTTATGAACAAAGAGAAAGGTACCACGGGCATGCAAGTTGTGTTATGCAAAATGTAAAACTGTAAAATGTGAAAAGATGTTCAAAGGAGTCTTGGTCAGTTTATGCAAGGTGAGTCACTTAGGGAACATTATATCTAATGTCCCTAAGAGAGGATCAATCAAAGAATAGTATATTCACAACTTATGGGATGTAGTGTGTTGCATTCAACAACCAAGAGGAATGTAACATTTTGAGATAGATCACACTTATGAAGGGCATCACACCCAATGTCATCCACAAAGTGACAAACGCATCACCCAAACGACAAGGCTACACTAGGAATGAAGAATGAAAATGAATTAATGGTAATGTATGCCCCCCACTTTAAAGGAATTGCTACACATCGGTCTATGAGCAATTACTTTAAAGTAGAGAAGAAAAGAGAATGCAAAAATTAGACATGAGAGCCATCTTGGAAAGGTCTATGCCAAGTCATATGTTTCGAAGTTAGGCTACGTCATGTCAAGGAAAATGAAAGACAAAGAAAGGGAGTTTCCCCACAGAAAGGAAAATACACAAAACACATAAGGGATCTATGGATTTGGGGTTAGTATGTTCGTTATTGCATTTTTTTATATGAAAGAGCTCAGAACTTTCATCATTCCCTAAATACATAGAATGAGAACAATGACACAGAGAGAAAAAACAAAGCAAAATGAAATTTTGTTTTGGGTCAACATGGAAGAGACATTGTGGTTTCGATGCTTTGCATCATCCCCAAAATGAAAACACAAGCAAAAAGAATGAAAAGGAAAATGATGAAATAAAATGAAAAATCTTTTGGGTCAACATGAAGGAGACATTGCGGTCTTAATGCCTTGTGTCATCCCCAAAAGGAAAACAAAAAAACAAAAAGGAAAAAGACAAGGACCTTGTGAGTCAACATGGAAGAGACATAGGGTGTCTATACGCTTTGCGTCATCCCCAAAAGGACAGCACAAAACAAAAGTAAAAAAGATAATGCACGACATATAGAGGAATATAGGTACAAATAGAAGAAGTGTACAAACAAATAGAACATCAAACACATGATATGGAGGAACACGATACACATAGGAAAATGAAAAGTAACAAGTAATGTAAATATAAGTCAACCATTAACTAAGTTATTGGTTTCTCAATCTTAAAGAGATAAGCAAAAAATTAATAACATAGCTAAGAGACAAAGACAAGTGCATTACAAGGACAAGGCTAACAATGTCTTGCCCTCCACAAAGTGTAGAGGCAAGAATGAGCCAAGGTCAGTGATCTGAAAGAATCATGAAATAGTGAGAATAGGGAATTCTACAACTATGGCATGAGGATGGGATGTGGTTGCTTTAAGGTATGATGGGGAAAAAGTAGGTATCAGTGAAGTGATACTTATCCAGTATGTCTTTCAATTCCTAACATTCTACAGTACGGTGTCCAAGAGTGCGATGATATTTGTAAAATGGGATGTTAGAGTCTTTCAAAATAATAACCGACCTATTCATAGGTGGTAAGAGTATAAGACCTTTGTTTAAATAGAGTTGAAGTCTTTGTTCACATTTAGGTGGAGGATGTGTAGGAAACTTAATATTTTTGAGTTTTTAAGGTCATTTTGTCTTGCTAGATTCTCCTTGTTCATGAGTAGAAGAAGGAAGAGGACCCATAGGGATCCTAGTATCCTTGTCATTAGAAGGAGCTAATGGTTGTTCAAGTGGAAGGAGAATGTTTAAGTTAGGAGAAGCATCCAATATTACTGTACCAACATCCTAAAGTCACCTAAGTTGAAGAGGATTCCTATCAAGATGAGAAGGATCATGATATCTAAGGCTTATTGTGTTTTCTTCAGTTGGTTATTGTTCAAAAATTTGATGAATGTCATGTTCATGTTTAACGTCACAACCTTGTTTACTTAAGATACTAAATGCTTTACCATAAGTCTCATCAAGGTTGATAGGAATTTTTGTGGCTATGTGCTCATAGAATGGTTGGGATTGTGGTAGTTGAGAGTAACTAGGTCCACTTGAGGAAGGAACCTTAGGTCCTATATTGACTTTAGGATGTAAATATGCAAAGTGATCAGGAGGTGCAATAGTGGGAACGTCTTTTGATCTCATTGATGGGTAAAAGGCTGCATTGGTTTCTAGGTTGTCAAGGTATTCAGTGTAGAAATTTTGCATGCTATCATCATCTTCTCCAATGATGTCTACCGAATGAGGAGGAAAATCATTAGGAATTATAGGAGCATGTTGGAGTTCAAGGACATTAGGGTCACAACCAAAGGAACAATTAGACATGTCTACCAATGACTTTAAGGAATTCCAAAACTTATTGAAAGAAAATTCCATGATGAAAATAGACCAAAATGCAATAAAGGAAGAAAAATAGATAATATTTGAGTGAAAACAAAATGCAAGAATAGAAAAGTGGTATGTAGAAAAATGCCAAAAAGATTGCAAAAATGTTGTTTCAAAATTTTAGAGGGATTGATTCACCCTGGGTGGCGAATGAGTCCCAATATGAGGTTTTTTTATTGATTTTCAGAAATTTTAAGATGATTTAAATTCTCTATAGGATGAAATTTTCAGATGCAGAATGCAAAGTTTGACTTTTCTCATTTGGATGTAATGTAAAAATGAAATCTAGATGAAGTTTTCACTAACGCAAAATGAAAAGTCTTAGAACGCAATAACAAATCAATATCCTAATTGAATGCTAATGCAAATAGAAATTAAGATGCAATGTGTGAATGCAATAAAAAATTAAAAGTGTTCAAAATTCAGGTTCACAAAAATGAAACATAGATTTTTGGGGCCCTATGGATTACTCTTACACTTCTAGGGTTTTTCACCTCAAAGGAGAGAGAAAGGGCTAAAAATGCTTATGTATCACTCAAATCAGGATGTTTCTGATGTGATTTGATGTGAAAAAAGTTAACTAAATGCAATATATTAATCTAGGTGACTGAAAATGAACGCAAAAGTGTAATTACAACTATGTTTGAAAACACATTGTGATATGCAAAAAACTATGTAAATGAAGAAACTATGCAGAACAGAAAGTATAGGGATGAATCTAAGTGAACCTGGAAGAAATGTGATCTTTCTAGAATGTTCTAGATGCTGATGAAATTTAATAATTTTTCAATGGGACTCATTCACCCAGGGTGGAAAATCAGCCCACCTACTAGTGAAAAACTATCGAGAGCTGCTTTATGTTTGTCAGGATCTAAAATCTGACAAAACTCAAGTTTCCAGTCCTAAGGTGGGAGTCATTCACCATAAGTGGCACATAAGTCCTCCCCCAAATTCCTAAAAATTTTGGGGACAATTCTGCAACACCAGATCTAAGAATGTTTGTTTATCGGGTTATTGAAGTCAAATCTGCTAAAAATGGACAAATATCTCTCTCCAAGCTTGATTTTGACTTAAGTTGAATTGAAGTACCTATTTTACTTGAAAATAAATCTTCAACACCTAATAACCTTTCAAATATGCAAAAAAAGGGTTGAAAACAAATAAGAAAAAGGGGAAAAATGATTAGAGGTTAGTGAATAGGGGTTTTCCTTGGTCAAACCCCACTTTTGGTAATTAAACCCTTGAAAAGACAATGTAATGAAAGAGAAAGATAAAGATAAACTAATAACATGTAGGTGCTATCAACTCACCTAACTCTTGATGATGCAAGTCTAAAGTAATTTCAATGGCTGCTTCAAAGTGCTTGAATTATTGATGTAAAATGCTTGAATGCTTGAAATGTAGAATTGAATGCTTGAATCAGTGAGAAGATTGTAGGGGATGTAAAATGAGGTGAAAAAAACTTATTTATATAATTCTTCTGCCTTAGTATCCATTCATACCTCATCACAGGCCAACATCAAGTGATTTTGAATAAAATACCGAAAGGAAATTTGAAATATTTTGAATTTGGGGCCAAGGGGGACTCATTCGCCACCCATGGCAAATGGGTCCCACCTAGGACCTAAAAAAAGGTTTCAAGAAATATGTTGTATTTAATGCTATTTTTTAGGATAACATTCAAAAATACACTTAATTAAGTCATATGAGGGTATAAAGAGACAAAATAAAGCATGATAAGGGTCTAAATAGTGAAAATATGCCTAGAAGAGTGAGAAAGCTTGTTATGAGACTTTACAACACTTCATAATAGGGATTTTTGATCTGTGAAAATGTGGTTTTTAGGTGAATTGCATTAAATAGAGTCTAGAAGAATGTATAAATGTCTTACAACACTTCACAACACCTTCACAAGACATCATTCTTTGAGTTTTAATACCTAAATAAGCATGTTCAAACCATAATACAACATAAAATCAAAGCAACATAGTTCCAAAACCATGAAACAATACCTAAAAGGCCATAAAAATAACAAGGTACCATTTTTCTACGTCACGGAATACTCATCCCCATTTTCATTTCCCTAAGGCTTCCTGTCATATAACAAAACTCTCTATATACTTCATGACAATGTCCTTCTCAAAACCATTTTTTGATGTGTGTGTGGTAGTATTCCTCTATCTCCTTCCTTCTTTATACTCTTATCATTTCACTCTTGAACATTCGCATATGTATCCATTCATACCATTATATCATATTAGGCCTTTTCATTCCTTCCAATTGGACTTTCAACATTATCCATGACATGTTATCTTTGATATTTGAATGATTATCCTTGATTATGGTGGTAATCCTTTTGGAATGAATTTCCAATGTTCACTTACATTTAATTTTCTCCTTTTTTTCCTTGAGAATGGTGAATTTTGTGTTGATTTTGAGAGCCAACCATTATGATTTTTTTGTCTCTTAACTGTTCTTTGAAAACCTCACCTAACGCCTTCTCAAACTCTACCCTAGCTTCCTTTGTAGGGACTGACAACATCATTATTTGAATGCTACTATTGTTATTCTAGAAAAACTACCTTTTCAACAGTCATAAAACAACATTATCATGGGTGTGACTTTCCATTTTCATACTTTGATAGTACATAGTCATTTACTCTTTTCATCTCATTGATCATAAACCTTTGATGATGAAGAGTGCTTCTCATGACTGTCCTTAAGGTTTTTACTCCATCAAGCATTTCTTTTTGTTATGTTCACCTTCAGGATAATAGTATCCTTGAATTTATTTTCTAATTAAAAAAATTCTTTTCACTACCATAATGAATTTTATTGATAGGACTACGCTAGGAAGCTAGGCATGTCCTCTTTTCATGATTTTCATCATAAGGGTTTAGGTCATAGATTGTTAAAGGTTTCCTTTAAGAACTTTTTCTTTTTTCTCCTTATGATGACTATTCATTGCATACCACTATCATAGGTCTACTCTACCTTCTACTTCACCACAGCTCTTGGCCTCTTCATGAATTTATCATTGTCCATGATTCATTCATGTCCCTTCTCATATACTATATTTTTGGTATAACCATCTCTTTGTAACATATTGAAGCAATCACTGGTTTTCAATTTGTGTATATCCATATGCTTGTCCAAAAGTCTCAATCTTAGTAATATTGGCTTATCCGTATTCAATTTTAACCTTTAAAGCTTCAGAAGCTACCCATTATCATGATTTCTACTCTATACTTGAGTGTAATTAAATTTACTTTTAATGTGTACCTAAATAATTTTGGATTACCAAAATTTTCCTTTAACACTTCTAGGTTTTTCACCTAAAAGGAGAGGAATTGGGGCCAAAATGCTAATGTATACACTCAATATTAATGTAAAAGGGATTTAATGTATCTAAATATGATGTACTAAATCAGAAAACTAAAAGAAAGATGATTTATTGGTAAACCTAAGAAATACAAATTGCTGGAAAACACACTCTAATATGCAAAATGATGAAATAGATGCAATAAAAAAAAAGATGAAAAATAGAAACTATGCACCTAGAAACTAATGAAGAGCTAACTGGAGATTGTAGGGACCTATAAAATTCTAGAAATTTTGATTTTTAAACCAACTGGGACACTTACGCCAAGCTAGGCAACTTAGTCCTAGATCAAGGAAATTGCCCAGAAAGTTGTTTCTACCAAATGGGTGTCTGAAAAAGTGAAAATTGTTGAAAATCCAATGTAGTGGGGGGTATTTGTAGGATCATGATGCACCAAAAAATGGCAATATGGTGGGCATGTGTAGGGTATGTGGCTGACGACTTTTTCTTTACCCAAAATTGATGAAATGAAAAGGGTTTTTAAAGGAGATTCTCAACTTTCCACCAATATAAATTATGTTTTACTTTGAATCTAATAAATAATTATTATCCATTTTCTATTTGAATTATAAATAAAGCCCAGATTGATAGGCTAATTGATAAATATCTATAATTTAGCTTTCAAACAATATCAAATTTTTTAAATCTGAAACATGCGCCACATTCTATGCTTTGCATACTATAGGATTAAAAAAAATTGAATTTCATGAAGTTTTGACCAAGTTAAGGTGAGTAGGAAGTTGAATCCTAATAGCAATATCACAAGTTAAGGTGGTCAGACATTCATGTTTTTATATATTATAAAAGTTGTAATAAAAAATTCATATTTAACTATTTACTTGGAAAAAAATTACAAAAAAATATGCATCACATTAGGAAAAAAGTCCTCTACTTATATCTAAAATCTTATTAAAAAAAATAATTTTATTGTGGTTAGGATGGTCAGATAGACAACTACTTCTTTTCTTATTCATGAAATTTAAGTACTACTGCATTGAAATTTAAAATTTTCACCAAATAGAATATTTTTTAAATAAACCTAGTAGTTTAGAAACTACACTCAATTTTCTATAGATTCTATTCTTACATATTTTTAAAATAATATAGATAACTTATTCAATTTTTTACATCAAGTTTCCTAACTCTGATTTTTCTAAATTTTTTTCCACTTAAGGGGCTATTTTTTCCATGATGATCCTGCACATACCCTGAGACTAAGTTACCACTATGGGTGACTTAGTCCACTTTGCATTTTCTGTAAATCCAAAAGTTGAAACAGAAGCCCATAGTCTGCACTTAGTTTTCTAATGGAAATTTGGATCTGAATCTTCAAAAACACCTACAAAATAGAAGATAATTTATTTTCTAATGGGGGATTTGCCTCAGTCAAACCCCTAGTTTGTATTTAAACTTTGGGAGAGATAAAATCTGCATAAAACCCTAGCCCTAACTGTGTCTAAGACAAGGAAAATCTAAAGTAAGACAAAACCAAGTATTCTAATATGCTAGAATAAGATAAGTAAATAGAACTTGAATGATGCAAGACTTCAATCCAAGAAACCCTACAACATTTCAAATTGATGAAAATGGTATGCAAAACTTAAATCAAAAGATAGAGAGAAAATGGAAGATGGAATCACTTTGAAAACAAGTCTTTAGGTATGACTTGAGGGCTAGTTGCATGTCCTCAACCTAGATTTCCCAATGATTCACTATAGGCATCCATGATCAACCCTTTGCAATGTGAGATCTTGAACAAAAAGTGAGCTTGAAGACCTACAAAAACCCTATTTTTCTGCCCTAAAGCTTCAAATTTGTTGTAGAAAGACTAATGAATCTTCTTGTGAAAGATATTTTGCTCTTGACTCTTGATTTTTCTTTCTAAAAATGACTAGGAGATTGAAAAATGACCTAAAAAAATGTATTTATAGGCATTAACACCGAATTACTCATTATTTTAACTTCATAGGAAGACATCTCTCAAGAATTTGAATTAGGTTGGTGATTTTCCTACTCAAAAGTGGAAAATACCCCAAAAGGAACTAAGTCGCCACCCTGGGCGACTTAGTCCCACCAGGGATTTTTGAGGTGGGTTTCACAAAATTTGAGTGTTTTGAATGTTTCTTGTTAGTATTTGAGTGATTTGTGAGTGAAATGGGCCTTTAAGTCCAAAATCATGAGCATTAGGGGCCTATAAATGCAATTTTTAAGGGGTGATTGATGTAAGGGTGTCTAAAATAGGACCAAATTAATCACAAAATTATCTCTTTCTTCAAGAGTATAAAATTTTTGGTGACACATTAAGCCCCAACTTTAGTTCCCATATGACTATGCGTGCATATGTAAGCTAAATGAATCTAAACATTATGATTTACTATAAAAGGATACTCATTCAAAAGATAAGAGAATGAAGCCCCCACTATAGTTATCTACAAAACCACAACATTAGGAACCACATCCTACAACAAAAAAAAATTAGTTGTCAAAAAATCCTTTTTCCTAACTTCTAGAAATCAAATTTGAGGGTATATTTATGCCCCCTTTGATTTTGCTTGCTTTATGGAGGTGGAATCAAGGTAGCAATCTAGCCACATTGAATAAGAAATATCATATCATAGGACATTTTTAAGTACCATGTCACATAATGATATATATTTGATGATTTTGGGTGTAGAATCATGATTCCAACACTTCAAATAGCATCAAAAATGAAGTTCCCTAGCACCTAATATGATGGTTTAAATAAAAGGTACTTTATTAATTCTTAAGATAGGAAAAACCCTAATTTAATGCATAGTAAAAAGAATGGAAATAGTTAAAAGAGGTGAAAGTGAAGTATTTGGTCACTTACTATTTCATTTTACCTTCTTTTAGCTTCAGAGTGATGAGTGAGATAGAAAAATTCCAAGCAGACGAGATTACACACCTGCACGATTAGACATTCTTCGGGACCAGGTAGCACACAGTGAGCGTCAACATGAGGTGAGTCAATTTTGCTACCTTCGCTTAGTGATTTTACAATGATTTAATGTCTTTTATACATATATATGATAATTTAGGATCTTGGAATTTTTTTTTTGCAATTTTTCGCATTTGTTGGCAAAGTGTCCCTTTTGTTTGCAAAGTGTCCTGTTTCTTCACAAAATGTCCCATTTCTTTTCGAAGTCTCATTTCTTTGTGGAGTATCCCAAAAGGGTTCTAAAGTGTCTAGGGCCTTTAGGAAATCACACTAGATGGACTTTAGTACACTTGCATGATGAATAATGTAAGAATTGAAGAGATAGAGCATCTTCAAGCTATGGGAATATATTGGGAATACCTTATGCCTTCCATGAAATACCATGATGCCATGTTGATGGCTCTCTACGAGCACTGGAATGCAGATACATGCACTTTTCATCTATCAACAAGGGAGATAATGATCACCATAGAGGATGTATACTGGATTCTCTATGTTTTGATTCGAGGAGAGTGAGTACATTTCTATAGAGACCGAACCTTCCATGAGCAGAAGGCTAATTTAGAGTATTGTCTAGATGGTCCAATTCATGATTATTGGGTGACAGGGAAGAGTGATCTGCCGATGTTATTATATTCATGGGCACCAGTAGTTCGATAGATTATGATGCACATAGTAGAACTATTCTCATACCGGATGGGTGGGTAGCGTACCTCGAGGGAGGACTAGTCCACCTGATTCAAGGGATGGGAGAGCAGTGCATAGTATATGCCTAGGGTCAGTGTATCCTAGCACATATGTATTATGATCTTAGGTGATTTGTATTCTAGTAGGTGGATAGTATGGTGCACTGCATGCTTCTACAGGTGTGGTTCCTTGAGCGTATTACATGCACTAGACTAGGTGATCATCCATGTGCATAGTAGTAGGGTATCCTCAGGCTTTTAGCTATCCTCTACGGCGACTGTGGCAATATGGTAATTTGTATTTTTGGAGAGTATTATTTGACCAACTAGAGGAGGATGAGATCCTTTGGAGGCCTTATCAGCTGATGTTGTAGTGGCTAGATCATACTAGGTAGTTGAGGAGGATACAGATGGATAGATTTTTTGTTGGCTATCATGACCACATAGTATGATAATTCTACTATGATCAGGTCATGTGGCAATTTGGATAGGTGCAGACACCACCCTGGGCATGATCCTCTTTCAGGAGGTCAGTGCAAAGTGCTTGGAAACAATGTGATACAATGCAACTCACTCTACAGCATGTAGCCTAAAGTGACTATAACTTCTCTGATCACGACTAGCCACCAGTCTCTGATGCAAATGATTTCAGTGCCATAGGAGAGTATGAGGAGTGGTGGATAGTGATAGGACTAGCACTGTATTCTCGATGAATGAGCTAGTGGCAGATGCGGGTCCATTACTAGATGAGGGAGATGACCAAGACTATAGGACCGAGGAGACATGCTCCTATTGGTATGTGGTGACTGATCATGCTATACTATATAGCCCATGGTATACTATACACCCTGGCCCCCTGACCTTGCCGGGGTCCTAAAATCTAGAAGCTTCTAAGCTTGGTAAAAAGGGGTTTGGATGGGTATTTCAGTATGATGAAAATGTGATTATTCACAAGATTGTAATAGGGTTTTTTACTGGATAATAAAAATATTAGATGGTTGCGGTTTGGTGGATGTAGCCCGGATTGGGTGAACCATGTTAAATTCTCTGTGTTATGATTTATTCTGTGTATGTTTTAGTTTATTTGTTTATTATATTAAATTTGCATTTAATTGTTAGATCTACCATCTCTAACCCTAACAAGTGGTATCAAAGCGGGTTGTGTTTTGATTATCATCTATAGGAAAGATCTCATAGTTGAGTGGGAGTCTCATGGTTGAGTGGGAGCAATGGCAGACGAGGGTAAGAAGGTTGAGAAGTTTAATGGGCAGAACTATCAGTTATGGAAGATGCAGATAGAGGACTATCTCTATCAGAAGGATTTATGGCGGCCATTGGAAGGGAAAACCAAGAAACCTGCAGCAATGTCAGATGAGGACTGGGAAATTTTGGATAGAAAGGCTCTTGGCAATATTCATTTGTGCCTAGCACAAACAGTGGCGTTCAATATTACAAAAGCAAAGACAACTCAAGATTTGATGGAAACCCTGGAAAAGTTATATGAAAATCCTTCCGCTTCGAATAAGGTATTTATTATGAAGCATTTATTTAATATGAAAATGGTAGAAGGTGGGTCATTTACTGATCATTTAAAAGAGTTTAATACAGTCACCGATCAATTAACTTTTCTAAAAATAAACTTTGATGAAGAAGTTAGGGCTCTTTTGATTCTGTGTTCTTTTCCTGAAAGCTGGAATAGCTTGGTAATGGCTATTAGAAATTATTTTTCTGGTTCGAATACACCAAAATTTGATGATGTTGTTGGTGTTATTTTGAGCGAGGAAATCCATAGGAAAAGCTCTGGTGGAACATCCACACCAGGCAGTGTTTTGAATGCAGAAAGAAAGGGCAGAACAAAGGAGAGAGGAAACAATTATGGAAATCGTGGGAAGTCACGAGGAAAATCAAAGGACAAAAGGTTTCAATCTAGAGACAAGAGGGATTGTTGGTACTGTGGTAAGCTGGGTCATTTGAAGAAAGATTGTTGGTCTCAAAAAAATAAAGAAGGAGACATAAAGGAAGGAAGTAAAGAGGCAAATGTGGTAAGTAATAAATCTGATGAGGATGCTTTGATTCTTTCCCTTGATAATGCTGATGATTCTTGGGTGTTAGATTCGGGGGCTTCATTTCATGCTACCCCCCATAGAAGTTATTTTCTTGATTATGTCCAAGGGGATTTTGGGCTGGTTTATTTAGGAGATAACGAACCCTGTCAGATTGTTGGAAAGGAAGAATCAAGATTAAGTTGCAGAATGGGAATCATTGGCTACTACGTGAGGTAAGGCATGTTCCAAAGTTAAGCAGAAATTTAATTTCAGCAGGGCAACTAGATGATGAAGGTTGTGTTGTTACATTTAGTGATACAAATTGGAAGGTCACAAAGGGTGCCTTAGTAGTAGCAAAAGGTGTGAAAGTAGGCACCTTATATCTTTGTACAGGTCATATTGTTCCTTCTACTTTAATTGTTACAGAAAAGGGTCAATGTTCAGGAACAATTGCTACAGTTAAGCAGGTAGAAGATCATGCAGTTGTTGTGGACTATGAATCAGCACTGTGGAATAATAGACTTGAGCATATGAGTGCAAAAGGTATGAAAGTACTTCATTCAAATAATGTTTTACTAGGTCTAAAATGTGTTAATATGGATTTTTGTGAAAGTTGTGTGTATGGAAAATAAAAAAGAGTTAGCTTTCTCAAGGATGGGAAGCAAAAGAAAGATGAGAAATTGGAGCTTGTGCATACAGATGTATGGGGACCAGCTCAGGTATCTTCTCTCGGTGGCTCTCTATATTATGTTACATTTATTGATAATGCAACTAGAAAGGTATTAATCTATTTCCTTAGGCAGAAATCTGATGTATTTGAAACTTTTAAAAAATGGAGAAGCTTGGTTGAGAATGAGGTTGGTAAAAGGATAAAATGTCTCAGATCTGATAATGGTGGTGAGTATTGCAGCAAAGAGTTTGAAGATTATTGTTCCTCTAATGGTATTCATAGGCAGAAAATGGTTCCAAGGACTCCACAAGAAAATGGAGTGGTCGAGCACATGAATAGGACAATAATGGAGCGTGCATAGACTATGAGATTGCATGATGGGCTGCCTTTAAAAATGTATGGCAGGACTGTAAACACTATTTTTTATTTAATCAACAGAGGTCCCTCTAATCCTTTGGGTTGTGGTATTCCAGAGGAAGCATGGAAAGGTAAGAAGGTGAGTTATTCTTTTCTCAAAACCTTCGCTTGTGAAGCATTTGCACATGTAGATTCTGAAAATAGAACCAAGCTTGATGAAAATCAAAGAAATGTGTATTTGTTGCATATGGTTGATGAATTTGGTTATAGGCTTTGGGATTTTGAAAATCAGAAAATTGTGAGAAGCAAGGATGTCATATTCAATGAGAAAGTATTGTACAAAGATCTGTTGTTGCAGCATGAGAAGAAAGAAAATGATTATGTAGTGTTGGATGATATTCCTAACAATGATGTTTTAGTGGTACCTCATGCTGGGAAACAACAACAGTAAAAAATACCACAAACTCCTGTTAGACGGTATTCAAGGTTAAGTAGACCTCCAAAAAGATTCTCTCCCTCTTTGTATACTATTCTGTTAACTGATGTTGGTGAACCAGAATATTATGATGAAGCTATGCAGGTGGATACCAAGGTTCAGTGGGAGCATGGAATGAAAGAAGAAATGGACTCCTTGCTAGGAAAATCAGACTTGGGATTTATGCAAGTTGCCTGCAAGTAAAAAGGCTTTACAAAACAAATGGATTTATAGGCTGAAAGAGGAGGATAGAGGTAAGAAAAGATTTAAAGCCAGATTAGTTGTAAAGGGATTTGCACAGAAAAAGGGTATTGATTTTGATGAGATTTTTTCTCCTGTTGTTAAAATGACTTCTATTCGTATTGTTTTAAGTATTGTGGCTGCTGAAGATTTGCATTTAGAACAAATTTTGATGTTAAAACAACCCTTTCTCCATGTTGATTTGGAAGAGGAAATATATATGGAACAGCCACAAGGATTTGAGGTCAAAGGTAAGGAGAAACTAGTGTGCAGATTGAAGAAAAGTTTATATGGCTTGAAGCAAGCACCGACAATGGTATTTGAAATTTGACAGTTTATGGCTAAGCAAGGCTACTAAGGTGTAATTCAACCATTGTGTTTATTTTTAAGAGGTTGGATAATGATAGCTACATTATTTTATGTTTATATGTTGATGACATGCTTGTAGCTGGTCTAACATGGATCACATAAGGAGTTAAAACAACAGTTAGCAAAGTCTTTTGCTATGAATGATTTGGGGGCAGCAAAACAAATCCTTTGTATGAAAATTTGTAGAGATAGGAAAAACAGAAAATTGTTTTTATCTCAGGCTAATTATGTTGAAAAGGTGTTGCAGAGATTTCATATGGAGAATACAAAAGCTATCAACACACCTTTGCCTAGTCATGTCAAATTGACTAAGGATATGTGTCCAAAGACACAAGAGGAGAAAGAAAAAATGTCCAAGGTACCATATGCTTCAACTGTAGGTAGTTTGATGTATGCCATGGCATGCACGAGACCAGATATTGCAAATGTTGTAGAAGTTGTTAGCAGGTATTTGAGTCATCGGAGTTGAGCATTGGAATGCTGTAAAATGGATTCTCGCATTTGAGAGGTACATCCAATAATTGTTTATGTTTTGGGGGCTCTAATACTGATTTAAAAGGCTATGTTGACTCAGATTTAGCAGGGGATATAGATACCAGGCGGAGTACCACAGGTTATGTATTTACAATTGGTGGGACAGCAGTGAGTTGGATTTCTAACTTGCAGAAGGTGGTTGCTTTATCCACCACAGAGGCAGAGTATGTTGTTACCACAGAGGCGGCAAAGGAGATGATATGGCTGCAACTTTTCATGGAGGAGTTGGGAAAACAACAAGCTGAAAATTACTTGTTTACAGATAGCCAGAGTGTTATACATCTTGCAAAGAATTCTTCTTTACATTCTAAAACAAAACACATACAGTTGAGATATCATTTCATTTGGTTAGTGTTGGAGGATGGACAAGTCAAGCTGGACAAGATACACACAGATGTCAATCTACCGGATATGTTTATGAAGGCGGTGACAAGGGAGAAGCTGAGCTCCTCTTCAGCTTCAGTTGGTCTTCAAAGTTTGAATTCAAGTATAACAGAGCAGCAGGGTCCAAGGTACTTATTTCCAGTGGGAGCTGTAATTGTAGCAGTGTCATCTAGGATCAGTCTCCAAGTGGGAGATTGTGTTGGTATGGAGCCTGATCAGTCTCCAAGTGGGAGATTGTTGGTATGTGGAGACTGATCATGCTATACTGTATAGCCCATGGTATACTATACATCTTGGCCCCCTAAAATCTAGAAGCTTCTAAGCTTGGTAAAAAGGGGTTCAGATGGGTATTTCAGTATGATGAAAATGCGATTATTCGCAAGATTGTAATAGGGTTTTTTACTGGATAATAAAAGTATTGGATGGCTGCGGTTTGGTGGATGTAGCCCGGATTGGGTGAACCACGTTAAATTCTCTGTGTTATGATTTATTCTGTGTATGTTTTAGTTTCTTTGTTTATTATATAAAATCTACATTTAATTGTTAGATCTGCCATCTCTAACCCTAACAGCTCCAAGGTTTCTGATATTTTTACTAATGTTATTGATGATGAGTATGATGAGGATGCAGATCCATATTATCATGGTTGAGAGGGAGAGGAGGAGGATGATGAGGATGAGGATGAGGAGTATGAGGAGGATTAGGAGGAGGAGCCACCCTTGAGTGAGAGTGATGAGGTAGTATTTGAGGATCAAGACGAGTGGGGAGTTCCCTCTCCCATCCATATGACAAGGTCATGAGCAGTAGCTATAGTAGGCACCAGTACCCACTGTCGAGGAGAGGCCAACACATCCTCCATGCCCCCTGTACAGGAAGACTTTGATATTTCTCAGCTAAACGGAAATATAGGTGATCATATTTGATTTGATGCATGTACTTTAGTTCTTATTCTCTTTATATATATATCATTATGATGTTTACTGATTGTGTATTGTTTCTACCTTGTAGGAGTGATGAGAGACTGGTGAGAGTTCTACCATCAAGCTACTACAAAGATAGTGCCTACATGCATTGATGATGAGGAGATGGACTCAGACTACATACCCCCACCTATTTTTGAGGATGAGCTAGAGTCACTGAGACCATTAGCGAGGCTACAAGCATCGTATGAGAGTGTGAGGAGACAAATCCACCAAGAAAAAACTGTAAGATAGTCAACCCAGACCCCAGCAGAGGTGAAGAGATTACATGTAGAGATATCATGGCTAGAGGTGGAGAGGGACTAGATAGCGGAGGAGTGTCATGTGGCCCTTGGACAGATACATGGTCTAGAGTTTGCACTCAAGTTTAGTGGATTACGGTCACGATCACACATGATCATCTCCTGATGTTTGGCTACCAGATCATGAGCACCAAAGCCTGAGGGGTCTAGTTCCCACAAACCTCAGTGATATTGTGTATTATGATGATATGTACATAAAAATTTGGATATATATATATATATGAGCAGTTAATGTCTCATGATTTATCTTAGTGTGCTTCAATGTTAAAGGCAATGTGATTAATTAAATAACCTTTGCAATATTACTTTAATTAATGTCTTCATGATTTAACATAGTTTATGTGATCTAATTAAAACATATTATAGTTTCTTTTTTAAATACAAGGGTCTGTGCTAGATCATGATGGGCCAAAAAGTGGCAATATATAAGTGATATGATGGTCCATGTGGCTGACGACTTTTTTCTTACCCAAAATTTATGAAATGAAAAGGGTTTTTAAAGGAGATTCTCAACCTTCCACCAATATAAATTATGCTTTAATTTGAATTTAATAAATAATTATTATTCATTCTATATTTTAATTATGACTAAATTCCTAATTGATAGGATGATTGAAAAAAAATTATAGCTTTCAAACATTATCAAATTTATTGAATCTAAAAAATGTGTCACATTCTATGCTTCACATACTATAGGATTAAAAATAAATTGAATTTTATGAATTTTTGACCAAGTTAAGGTGGTCAGACATACGAGTTTTTATATTTTTGAAAATTTGTAATAAAAAAATCATAATTAATTATTTACTAGGAAAAAAATTACAAAAAAAATATGCATCACATCGGGACATTAGTCCTCTACTTATATCTAAAATCCTATAAAAAAATATTATCATTTTATTGTGGTTAGGGTGGTCAGATAGACAACTACTTATTTTTTCCCTGAAATTTAAGTACTATTGCATTGAAATTTTAAATTTTCACCAAATAGATTTTTTTTTTAAATAAACCTACTAGTTTAGAAACTACATTCATTTTTCTACATATTCTATTCTTACATATTTTTGAAATAATATAGATAACTTATTAAAAAATTTACATCAAGTTGCCTAACTCTGATTTTTCTAAATTTTTTTCCACTTAAGGGCTTGTTTTTTCCATGATGATCCCGCACATATCCACAACATGATAGTTGAGTATGTTATGCTAAATTAAATTTGACTTATCATAACACACAAGATGAACTTGAATAGCATGAAACGTAAAGTAATTATAAATTAAATAATCACTTTAGTGATCAAGACATACATAGGATTGGTTTGTTGAGAATGAAGAAATGTGAAAGTGTATAGGATAAGACCCCATAAATTTAACAACACTGCTTTATAATTCATATTATTCAAAAGCGGTTAGACATAATACCAACACAAATGCATGGAATTTATAGGATCCTTAAGAGGTGTTCTATTGAGTTTCATTAAGACATACACACCAGACCCAAAGCTTTTTTTGACTATATATGGTCCTAACCAACTAGGACTAGATTTTCCTCATTTATTAGGGTTAGCATTGACATTACATTGATTTGTAGATAGAACTAAGTCACCCTTTTGGAAGGATCGAGGGATAACATTAACGTTTTAATAGTGTTGTTTCCTTTTGTAGTAAGCTTGGAGATGCTCAAGCGCATTAATGTGTTTTTCATCGAGCATCTCAAGTTGGTGTAATCATTCGGCCTTATAAGTGTTATTGTCAACCAAACCTTGAAGAGAAATCTGTAATGTTTGGATTTCTAACTCTAGGGGCATGATTTCCTTAGTACCATAAACTAGATTATAAGGGGTGGCTCTAGTGGGGGATCCAACACTTGTGTGGTAAGCCCAAAGCACATAGTGCAATTATATGTGCCAGTCCTTGTGATTATTATTAAAACTTTTCTTCAAAAAATTTTGAGGAATTTATTTGTTGATTTATCTTAACCATTATATTATGGGTAATACGGTGTCAAAAAATAATGTTGAATATTAAAGGTCTCCAAGAATTTGTTCACATCGTTATTCTTAAATGGTATGCCATTATCAGAGACTAATGTGGAAGGGATTCCAAAATGAGCAATTATGTGTTCTAGGATGAATCAAGATATTGCCTCAGTGGTTGTAGATCAAAGAGGAATAGTCTCTATCCATTTCGTGAAGTAATCAGTTGCAATGATGATAAGCGTATGTCCAATAGAAGATGGTGGTGAGATTTTTCCAATTATATCCAGCCCCCATATAGAGAACGACCAAATCAAGATTTGGGCATGGAGCTCAGAAGTGGGAGCATGAAATAAATTGCTATGTTCTTGACATTTGTGACATTGCTTAACATATGCATAATAATTTTTTTCCATATTTTTCCAATAGTAGCATGTACGAATGAGTTTTTGTGCTAGGGTCTTTGCTCCAAAATGACCACCACAACTATCGGCATGAGCCTGCTCAAATGCCATATTTATTTTAGGATCCTTAAGGAATTTAATTAAAATTTCATCAGATGACCGTCTATATAACACATTGCAAAAAATTATGTACTTGGTGGCTAATTATTTTAGATGAGTGTGGGTGTTATTTGTTATAGGTTTGGGAGTGGTACCATCTTTTATATAATTATATAGCACATCATACCATTCAATTGAATCATCCTTGGTTGTTGCTAATGTTTTGATAGTGGTATCATTGATGGAAGGTTTCATGATTGGATGAACAGTGAATATATTATCCTTTGAAGGATCTAAAGGAGATATAAGAGAAGCAACATTCACCATTGCATCCACATGCCGATTATCTTTTTGTGGGATGTTACTAATGGTGAATGAGTTAAATTTTTCCAACAAGGACATTGTAAGATCCTTATATTTTGATGGTTTATCATTTTTAGCTTGATAGAAACCATTTATTTGTTTGATCAGTAATTGTGAATCACCAAAGATCTTGATATATTTAATGCCTATGATTAAAGCAATGTGTAGTCTAGTGATTAAGGCCTCATATTCAGTAGTGTTATTCATACATAGGAAATTCAATCGATATGACAAGGGAATAGGCTTTCCTTTAGGAAAAACCAATATTACTCCAACATCGAAGCCTATTCTACACTTAGATCCATCAAAATATAATTCACATGGAGAAATATTTGTTGTTAATACACTATAATCAAGAAAAGAATCATTACCGGGTAACGCAAGAGGCGAAGGAGCATCAACTAAGTGGTTGGTCAAGGTTTGTCCTTTAATTGATTTTTGTAAAAAAATCCTAAGGTCAAACTCAGTCAACAACATAACCCATTTAGCTAAATATCCTGATAAGTTTGTTTTTTAAAAAAGATGTTTGAGAGGATCAAATTTTGTCATTACTTGTATTTTAGCATTTAGTAAATAATGTCACAATTTACTAGTAGTGAATACAAGAGCTGAAACATTTTTTCCAATTGGTGTGTATTGTGTTTCATCATTGATTAAAGTTTGACTAATGTAATAAATAGGATGTTCTTTTCCATTGTCGTCTTGTTGAGCTAACAACATTGCAAGAGCATGGGAAAATGTGGCTATGTAGAGGATGAATGGTTTGTTAGGAATAGTAGGCTATAAAATAGGTGGAGTTGCGAGGTATTCTTTCAAACTCTGGAAGGTCTGCTTACAATCCTCATTCCAATCAAAAGGAACATCTTTCTTGAGGAGATGTGTGAAAGGTAGCGTTTGATTGGCTAAAGAGACAACAAAATGACAGATGGCTTGAATTCATCCTTGTAATGTGCATAATTGAGAAATGTTCCTAGGAGGTGGCATGTTTACAATAGCATCAAATTTCTTTGTATCCACCTCAATTCCTCTATGAGTTATGATAAACCCTAAGACTTTTCCACTATCTACTCAAAAGACACTTTTTTGGACTGAATCGCATGTTGTATTTATGCATTCATTCAAAGATTTGTCAAAGGACATTTACATTGTCTTGTCATTTTAAGGATTTGGGGGTAATACCACAGTACTGGTTTACAGTTTTTCACAAGGCTAGACACTAAAATATTATTTTCTAACTAAATATTCACATTCGGGCACCTATAGCGTCTAAACTGTGAGGAATTTGAACATGATGCAAACTAGTTATTTGTGACATTTTTTCTATAGATTATATACTTCTTTTTTTTCCAAAAATTTTGAATTAGATTGCACTTCTTTTTCCATCTTCGAAAACTTTTTTTCAGTAAACAAAATTTTTAAGGAGTGACACTCACCATATAATGCATAACTTTTTTTCCATGAAGGGTAAAATTCTATTTTTGTCAAATTTAGATTTGTAACTATGATATCTAGTGCTTCCAATTGGTTTTATAGTGTTTTATTGAATATTTTTTCCTTAATCAAGTTTCGAAGTCAAACCAATTACAATTCATACATAGGTAGACCGAATAAGAGATAACTTTTTTTGTATGTATCAAAATTCAATTTTTATTTATTTTTGGATCAATGACTTCAATAACTGGTGCACTCATATTTTTAAGAAAAAAATTTATAATCTACTATTTTTCCACAAATCTATAATATAGAGCTTATTTTTCGGTGGAAAACCTACATTCACAAGAAATAAAAAATAAATATAATAATAAAATTAGATTTATTTAAAATTATACCTTTTCGGAAACTTATAATAAGGAATACATACTTACAAAAAATAGATTGTAAATGAATTCATTTGATCCCCCAAAAGTTAAATCAAAAGTGGTTTTTTATCAACATTTTGATAGGTGTAAAGGAGACTCCATTATAGGTATGGTTTAAAACTAGCAGGGTTCTATCCAAGGGGATTTGATCTAAAGTCATTCAATCAAAACCTCTTCAATTGGAATCCTTTAAATGGAAATTTTCAAGGCTTAAATCATTATATTTTCTAAAAATATCTTCTTTCAACAAAAATCAGGATCTCCCAAAAATTATAAACTAGCTTTGTGGTATCACCCTTGGCAAGGATGTCATCAACATAATATTCCAATATTTTATGTATAAAATCATGAAATATCAATGTCATTTCTCTTTGATAAGTTTTTCTTGCATTCTATAATCTAAATGGAATCATAACTCAACAAAACTTTCCCCAAATAGTTGTGAATGATATCTTGTATTGATCTTGTGGGTTGATGAAGATTTGATTACAGCAAGAAAATCCATCCATGAATGACAAAAAATCATATCCACCAGTTGAATCCATGATCATGTCAATATTGGGAATAGAAAAACCATCCTTTAAGGATGCTTTATTCAAGTCATGAAAAATTTGTACATATCCTAATATGATTATCAGGTTTAGCAACTGCAACAATATTTGAGATCCAAGGAGAATAATCAATAGGGAAAATGAAACCTGCGTCAATTATTTTTTCAAGTTCTCCTTTAACATGCACGACTATCTTAGGATTCATTTTTTCTATCTTCTATCAAACAGGCCTAGCATTTTTTGCAAGAATAATGTTATTTGTTACTATCTTCGAATCTATTCTTGGAATATCTTAATATTTCCAATCAAAAAATTTAGGAAAAACATGGAGCAAGATTGTAGCATCCTCTTTTTCTTCATCATCAAGGCACTTCCTGATCTTAATGACCTTTTCTTTATGATCTATGTTCATTGGTATATCAATTATATCTCCTAAGGGGAGTGCATTTGACTTAGGAGATTCATGAGCATATTGTTCCATGGTTTTCTCATTATCATTAATATTGTGTGGCTTGGTACTTATCATAGCACAGGTAACATTTCGTTTGGAAGAAGATGGTTTATCAATAGCACCTAACATTTATTTTAAGGCTTCATCAATTTCAACATACTCCCAGGATGGCGGGGAATCCATATCAAGAAATTTAGGATGTTTTAGCATAACATTGGTTCTTGGTTTACATGTGATGGTGTTGATGTTTAATGAGGGTCATTGAGTTTCTTTTGTTGTCTTAGAAAAGGAATATCCCAAACCAATCTTTATTTCTTGTGTATTAGGTTCTATAGGGACTCAGATGCCTTGCTCATTCTTTCCACACCATTTTCCATTGTATCCCAATTGTTTCACTAGTGTGTTGCCTTTACCATAAAGTCTTTCCATTTCCTTTAGGTTAGGAGGATGTTGATAATTTTTTTCATCAAAATTCACTGTGTATGTTGTATTTTCTTGGAAAGGAGACAATCTAGATATTTTGGAAGATTCTTCTAAATTCTGAGTTGATATAACCATTGGTTTTTCTTATTTTTCATCTTCTTTCAAGTGATTATTTATTCATCCATAAATGAAGGTGTGAATTCCAATGTACCCCAATCATCATTGAGTAGTTTAGAGACAAATTCTTCTTCTTGTTTGCTAGTCTCAAGGGGTTCAATATGAGATGTTGTAATTAATGTGTTTAAAGAACTTGTTCCTCCTTTTTCAAGTATTAAACAACTCCCAGGCTCGGGGTCTATTTCAACTTCATTAACTTTGTTTTTCTAGACATATTTCATTATCCAATGAAGAGTCGAAGGCACCGCATGCATCTCATGAATCCATGGACTTCCCAAGAGAATATTATATGCGAGATCATAGGCCATGAAATGAATAGGAGTTTGCAACATAGCCACTTCAACTCTTATAGGCAAAGTGATTACACTGAGCAGTTTTTTTGAAGTATTTTCAAATCCTCTAATAGATAAGGAATCGGGTTTGAATTGTGTTTTATCCACATTTAATGAATCTAAGAGCTATACACTGCACACATTGGGGTTAGAGTCATTGTCAATAAGGTTTCTTTTGATGCATATTTCATTATATTGGGAAATGATCATAAAGGCCTCATTTTGCTTCCTTAATTCTAATGGAGGGAGCTCATGTTGATGAAAGGTAATGTTTACATTAACTGCATTCATTCCTTTTATAAGAGTTTCCACATCATTCATGTTTATACCAATAGGTACCACTATTTTTTGCAATGTTTTTTGGAGCATGGAATGATAATTGGGTGAATTTTGAAGGATATCCAAAATGGATATCTTTGTAGGAGTATCCTTAAGTTGTTTGAAAAGATCGTACTCCCTAAAGTGTGAATTTAAGCGAGGAGCACAAGGGAAAATGGGTTTGGTAAAGGTAAGGATGTTGGAGTAGGTTGTTGTGGTTGCAGATTATTTCTAGTGTAGCATGTGTGTGCAACAACATCATGTTGTGGTGGTTAAAGGGTAAACTCAGGTTTAGGTGGAGGTTGAGGTTGATGTGAAGGTGGGTAAAGGACAAGTTGAGGTTGAATTACATTAACATATTTTGTTTTTTATTTCTCACAACAAACCTTAGTGGATGGCATTAGTGAGATGAAGTCCTCAAGGGCTTCATCTAACATATCAAAGTCATCACTACTAAAAGGTTTGGGAGATGATTTGTTGTTAATTGGTTTAGGTTTGTCATCACAAGCCTTAGTGGATGAACTTAGTGAGAGGAAGCCTTGTAAAGTTTCATCTAACCTATCCAAATCACCACTACTAAAAGGTTTGGATTATATGGATGTCCTAAAATGAAGCATTGCTTTTATTGGTTCATTTGATGTTGTGAAGTTTTTGTTTGTTTTTCTCATGAATCTGATCTAAATGAGCTAGGAACTAATTTTGAAAATGAACATTGTAAAAATCTATTGCTATCTATAATTTCCATTAAACTAAATAATACTATTGTTAATGATTTGAGTGTAACAAAAAATAACTAAACAGAAACAAAAAACTAACTGTAACAACCAGTAATTGAAGAGACTCAAAACATAATGCTAAAAATATTGATGCAAAATGTGCATAGGGACTAAGTCATCTAGGGTGGTGAATTAGTCCCATTAGGGGAATTTTTTTAAGTTTTTTTCTAAATTTTGTTATGGATATTGATGTCTTATGTATTGTACCATGCAAATCTACAGTGAAAATGTAGAATTTCCTTATTGTGCAAGGAAATGAAATGCAATAATGCAAGATTAAATGAGCTTTTCACTAATGCAATTTTGAAAACCCTAGGGTGTAATTGAAACAATGTAACACCTAATGCAATGCAAATTAAACCTATGATGCTCTTGAAATCAAAATTAAATGTTCAAACGTCAGGTTCACCAAAATGTAGACAATGATTTTGGATTACCCAAAGTTTTGATTAGAGGTAAAAAATAGGTTTTGATGGGGTGCAGAACCCAGTACAAGGAAAGGAAGGCTATAATTAAGATACATCATCAACAATTATCAGCCCCACAACAGCCTCAAAAGATAAACATTACTATACATGTTGTGTTGTGCCCTTAGCACACATGCCCCATTCGAAACGGGGACCCTCTTTTCTTTCACCTTGTTAGGTCATTTCGTCACTGCCTTGTTTTGCGTCCCCCTTTTTTAATGTCTCGGATGGTCAATACTGCTTTAAAGTCCCACCATAAATTGACCATGCCCTCCCCCTTTAATTTTGCTATGTTTTGGCGCCTCGTGGGGTCCCTCTGGCAGCATGACCCTGCCAATGGCCCTGGGCCATGCCGAGCCCAGTCATTTGGGATTCTCTCACCGGGTTTCCCTGTTGAACCTATCATTCCTGGCGGCATACGCTCTGCGTCCTCCCGAACCTCTGGGTCTGAATTCTCATTTGCCGCTTAACTTAAAGTTTGTGGAAATCTCTGATGGCATCCTGCCCTCCGGACCCCGAACCCCAGAGTTCCATCTTCGGGGTTCCATCTGTGCTTTGCCATCACTTGATGACAAACCTTTGGCGGCATCCCGCCTCCCGGGTCCCACCAAGGTATTTTCTGACTCAATTCTAAGGGAGTCCCTGACTGCCATCAGATGTTCCGGGCTCGCCCATCCAGAATTCTAAGTTTGCAATTCTGTGATGATTCCACTGTCCATGACAGGAAATCTTCATCAGAAGTCCGCCATCTGGGACCTAGATTGCTCTTCGACGCCGCCGTCCTGACTGACTCAAAAATAATTACAGCGACCGTTGTCCTGCGTCTCCCTGACCGTCGGGCCTCAGTTCTCCTGCCGCTGTCGCTGACCTTTGAAATCACCAGCTTTTTTGTCATCGTACCTGCATTAAATATGAGCATTAATGGCAGTTAGGGGTATAAAATACCCACTCAGACCCGTCATTATCATTTCATAGGATTGTAGAGCGATTAGAGAGCTTCATTGAGGAGCCCACCGTCCTCGACAACATCACGCTCGTCACCCTCAACATCATTTCATCGACCGTAGGTGGATCCCACATCTCCTGGCATCGCATGAGGTAGGCCATCCATTTGCCCTTTCGAGCATTATTTTCATGATTTCTAAGGATTTAAATGAGTAGAAAACAATAAGAAGGTGTGAAAATGATAAAACACGGCATCGCGCACAAAACCCATGTGTTAAAAACTTGAGGAACCTTCTACGATGCCCTCCTCACCAATCTGGAGTTTCTCCTTGTCGTGGCTATTCTTCGCGCAAGGAAAACCTCCTCTTCGGCCTCGGGACTTGCCTTTGCCATCCGTGATAAAAATTTGAACAAACCTATCAACGGCAATATCACCTTTCGGGCCCAGCCCGTCGGACTTCCCTATTCGAAAGTCACCCTAGATGCCGCCGTTTCAAAACTGCAAACTCTTCTCAACCTCCTGACCGACAGAGCCCGACCTTCTCCTCACTGTGGGAACTTCAAACTTAACAAATGTCCTTTGGGTCTCTCGGGCCCGGGACCCCGGGGTTCCTCCTTCGGGGCTCTACAAGTGTTTTTCCATTCTCCACGACGAATCTCGCCCGGCATCCCGCCTTGCGGGCTCCGCCTTGCGGGCTCCGCCTTCCTGTTTGCTACTTTTGATGATTTAAATTCATTCTGTCCTTTTGATCTCCGAGCTCCGGTCTCTAGGTTTCCATGCCTCATTATCCACCATCCCCAGTGGCAAACTGGTCCCTTTGTGCTCTGAGCCTGACCTTCTCCTCACTGTGACATCTCTTTTGGGACCGGTGTCCTTCAGATTTCTCAGGCCCCAGTGTCTAGACCTTCATCCCCAGGAATCTGCCTTTCTTTCAGTGACGGGGAGATATTCGCCCACCGCTAGAACCTCACATGACACACCTTTTCCCTGGTGATTTCACCCCGTCCTTTTGATCTTCGGGCTCCGAAGCCCTGTTCACCGCTCGAATGCCATGGGAATGACTAACGCCGTCCTCCTTGCTGGGCTCTAGTGATTGGGACTCCTTCCCTTGCTTGCCATTCCAAACAGAATTCTTGCCCCATCCCTCCGAGCTCCGGGCTTCGCCCTCCCGATCGCCGCCAAACTTAGAAGATTAAATCACCACGGCGAACCCTTGTCCTAGGTCCGGTCCAACTCCTAGCCATCGGCAAAACTTGCGGATCTTGGTGAAAACACATAACACTGGGCTCTTACCACCGGACTTCCCCCCCAAGACTTCTGTCCAACATTTTCTGTCCCAAACGGCGAAGGGTGAATGCCTTCCCGGTGCCGCCGGTCTGAACCCTCAGAAGTAAAATGGCAAACCATTGAACACCCTTTGCACCGTCGGGCCCTGGACCCCGGATTTCCATCTCTAGATTTTTGTTTGCTATCTTCCATTCCAAACTGCTATCTCCCGACGGCTCTCTGGCCCAAGACTTCCGAGTTCTCTCAAATCGATCCAAACGAGCCCAAATCTGAAATCTAACTTCGACCCACATGCTAAATTTTAGTTCTCTTCATTGCCAACCTCTTGAAATACTAAATTTGACCGAAGGGAGACTTTGGGAGCCTTCTGCAATGTTTTCCCTTCCAAATAGCATTCCTGTCGAGGAAGTCCAGTCCCCGAGGCCCGAATTGTCCAAACACCCTTAATCAAAAGATCAATAACATTTGAGGATAAAAGGTCATGATATGCTTAATTGATTGTTCGAAATAAATATTGTTTTTAGGGTATTGGCTAACATGAATTATTTTGTGATCCATTGTGCTAACTTTTCCCTTGCTTGCAGAATATATAGAATCAGGTGCAGGAACTTCAGGGGCATCCGCCGAAAGGGACAAAGGGAAGAAGTCAGGAAGGACCCCTCGAGGGAAGGAAGACAAGGACTAGATGAAGTACCAATTCCAGGGTGAGCCTCTCCACTCAAAAGGTCACCACAGACTGGAAGGAGATCACTGACACCAACATAGGCCAGGTTGACACTGATGAATTCATGCAAAGGGTCAGGGTCAACCTGAGAACAAAGAATGCAAGATTGATAAGACATAGTGGAATAGCTAAAGCTGCTGGATTCCCTCCATCTCTCATGGCCCCCGAATTGGTCATGGCTTGTCGGGAAGCATATCAAACTGACACAAGGACAGTCGTTGATACAGAGGGCAACATTCTCGCTGACATGTCGCTTGAAGGGATCATAAAGACCTTCCATATTCCCACATTCCAATAGATGGAGGTACCCACCTTAGAAGAATGCTAGGCGGCATGGGATGATAATCCGGGTGGCTATAAGAAGTCAATAAATCTACATTGGCTCAATGAAAGATGGGGCAGTGCTGTGAAAGTTCCTCAAGAACTCTTCCGCAGTGATTTCCATGAAGATTACCATGACCTAGTGACCATGTTGAGCAGGATCATGGGCCTTCCTGCAGCCACCTACTTTCAAGAATGGATGGCATACTTTATTGAACAGATCCTGTGTGGAAACAAGGACGTCACAATAAAGGATTCATTCTACTGGGGAGCAATCATAAGCAACTACTTCCATGAGCAGTTTATCAACATAAAGAAGAGCTCCAAATTTTATGACTTCTTACCTTGTCTATTCCTTGGTGGATCAGAGACTGTATAGCGGGTTGTTCGTGGCACCCAATCAGGAGTAGAAGCGAGGACTCAAAGCCTATGATAGCTATCTGCAGCTCCAGTACCAAAACTTCAAAAGGGATTACTACAAAGTAAGTGACACCTTCATTGGCCATATTATCATATTGATTGTCGGAGACTTCAAGAGGAGGGTCTCCCACAGTGCTAGGGCACTTTTGAAACAGTATGCTTTTCTCTACATCTAATATCTAAAGTTTACGTACATCCATGCCCAGGGCTTCACTGAAAGGCCGAATAGGCTGCCTTGATACCCCAACAACCGAATCATCCTCCTGGAGCTTTCTCAGAAACTCCAACACCTACAGGAAATCTTCAATAACAAACATATAGTTGGGATCTCCTATCCCATGACCCTTGGCAAGGGCATGTACCGACTGCAAAATTTCCAGTGTGCTAGTAACTACGAGAAAGAACTGAAGGATTACCATTTCTACCTACACACTGCTCACCCACAGATGGACCCGCATGGCCACGTACGGAAGGCGCTGGGGCCGGCATATTCCCATCTCCACCACATTGAGGATTTATGAGTTGACTGCCAGGATGATAAGGAAGTGCACCCAACGCACTACATGCAAATGATTGTACAGTTCGTAAGAAGGGTGCAACCATTCCCTGTACCAGACCAAGTCGAGGAGGACGAGGCCACCATAATGCATCCTAGGTACCCTGCAATCACCAACCTGCCAATACCATCAATTGACTGGGATGAACAGAAGGTGGATGACCTAGATACCATAACCCATTCAATCTTAACTCATACCAACAAGTGGATCGATGGGCAAGTGGCTCATTTAAACTAACAGGGAGTAATCTTGACTTATGAAGGGCTCAAAAGTGAGCCGAGTACCACAAAGGATGTTGCTGCCACCACTTCAACTGGTGGGACTTCCAAGTCTCCTCCGATCACCAGGTCCAAGAAAAGAAAAGGAGTAGAAACCGAGCAGTCTCCAAACCCCAAGGCTTATGCAAAGAAATAAACGGGAAACTCACCTCCCAAAAGACTCAAATAGGAAGGGAGTACTATGGAACAACCTTCAACCCAAGAGAAAGAAGCAGATGGTTCGAATCAATTGCAACCTCCCTTGGCTCTCTCCGTCCCTCCTGTTGCACCACCCACCTCCCTAGCTATGGTCGCTACATCCCCACTGGTAGTGGACATTTCCGTCCATCTTGCCCCTTCGCCTCCAACCGAGTTTGTGATAGTTATTGACTCCTCTTCCACCATGACTTCTCCCCCTTCCTCTGCTACTATGTCACCAGCCACATCACTCCCTCTGGTAACAATAACCGCACCTGTACCCACTGCCACTATGCCTGAGGCTCTTTCAAGGCACATGCAGAACCTTCCCTCGGAGCTCTGCCAGATCTTAATGGATTCAACTCTTCAAGCAGCCCTTGCACAAGTCCTTGCTACTGCTCAACCTTCACAACCACCGACAGGGCCACCGACTATGGAGGCCACCATGCTAATCTCTAAGGAGTGGGAAGAACAAGAGTGGGAGGCCTCAAAGCCTATTGAGGAGGAGGCCGATGAGTACCATGAGCACCCAGAGTATGAACACCGAACCATCGATAGGGTGGCTTATGAGGAGGAAGAGACGGGCTCTTCCAAGAGTGGGGATGAGGAAGATGGCTCAGGTGCTAAGGAAATCATTCAAACCTTTTATGATGACCTTGAGGAAGAAATGGCACAACAACTGAAGGACATTGGGGCAGAGGTATAGGGGTCACCCCATGATGAAGAAGGGAAGCCACCAAAAGAACAGCAATAAAAGGATTTAACTGAGGGTGAAACACGTGTCATCAAAAGCCCCGAGGCTGAGTGTACTGAGGAAAAGAAGGAAGGGGAAACAGCAAGAAAAGAAATTCCCATTCAGCAACCATCCACCGGGCTACCTATCAAATGCCTCGTATTTGTCCATGACTCCGATGAAGAGGAGGGAGATGTTGCCAAAGAGAAAGAAAAATCCCTAGAGGGAAAAGGAGTGGAAATCTTGGCCTTGACTGAGAAGGGCGAGGGTGACCATGATTCACCCAAGGGGAAATCTATTGTGCCCGAATGGTTGGAGAAGCAGCTCGAAAGAAAAACCCCTGTGCTGAAGGACCCAAGGGCAAGGTTAGAGGCCATCTTGGCTCGAGCCCAAATCACGACGAAGAAAGAGAAGAAGCCCAAGGTCCGATCCAGGGTAACAATGGATGCTTCTGGCTCTCAAGGGACACAAATTGAAATTCCCACAATTGGCCAAGCTGGGGTAAGTTATAACATGTCCACCATCGACTTGGGAACTACCACCAGAGAGCAGAAAGTCGGGCACCTTGAGGAGTCAGTGGCTATAGTGGTGCATCTAATAAAATATGATAAGATCTCAAAGGATGAACTCAAGGCACAGGTCGCGGCCTTAACGGATTACATACAACAATGTTCTTCAGTAGACGACCTGCCTACCACATCCACGGCCACACCTTAGCTGCTTTCCAAAGAACAGATCAATAAGATGGAATGAAGAAAGAACTTGGAGAAGACCACAAAGGACTTGTTCTGACAAGTCTCATACGTTAGAAACATGGGAATTAGTCGGGTTGTGTGAACAACCAACAAATTCTTGGACCTAATGCAGTCTCTAGAGAGCACAAGGAAGCTTTGCACCAATTTCCCTGTGACCTACGACTCCACCTTTCAAAGGATTGAAGCTATCCTTCAGCTACCTGAAGTGTCGTGGGTGAATAATTTGGCATTTAAGAAAGAAGATCACTGGCTGATGGATGTGTGGCACCGAGACTTTGACAACAAGAGAGGCTAGAACAAATCATGAGCAAGATGGATCTGGACATTGAATGGATCAAAGAAATTGGGGCAGAATTTGCTTGATACCTTAAGATGATGACGGACTATGATACGCCCACTGTGCAAATGGGTCTAGAAAAGATAAAACCCTACTCCCATGAGAAGATGAAGGATGGGATGGCTGGAGATATCACAACAGAATTATTGAGTTTTGATGCCCGTGCCTTTGATCAATCGGATCTATTCAGAGACCAAGGCTCAAAGTATGATGAGGATTGGAAAAGGTTGGAGGACAATGCAAAGGAATGGAGCTACCAGGTGTTGCAATGTGAAATCATCAAAATAGACAAGCTCCAGGCAGTCGTCCTCAAGTTCATAGAATACACAGCTTCCAAGGCATAGGAGGATAGCCCTATCAAAGATGAAGAACTTCCTAAAGAGTAGCAATAGTGAAAGTAGCAATTGACTAAAGGACAAAAGAGCTACAGTGCCTTCAGCAAAAGGATGAAATAGGGAAGATACAAAATGTAGTTTTAAATTGTGATATATTGGGGGGTAGGTGAAACCCTATTTTGTAATGAATCTTGTCCACACAATAAGAATTAATCTTGGCCATTCATTGAATCTTTTGGACACTATAAATAGGGCTCTCCTCTCATTTGCAAAGGCAGAGTTGAGTTGTTGTAAAGACATGCTGCAAAAATTTATAAAGAAAAGGCATTGACTTGGTGTATTTTCTTAGTTTCTCTCATGTTACTTAATTCAATCTTCAATGTTAGATGTTTGACTTAGGTTTTACTATTGTTTTAGTTAACTATCTTCTTTCTTTGGATAGATTTTAGGAATGTTGTTAGGTGATTATGAAAATTCCTACAATGTTGATGATTTCTTTGTCCATACTTTTTGTTGTTTACTAATGGTAGATAGCTATGTAAAGTTAGCCTGGACTTGAATTCAAATCTGCTCCAAAACATTTGTCTTTGATTCATGCATGTACATGGTGAATAAAGGACAAAGTATCTACAAACCTTAGAAGATAGCACAATTCCCATGATACTGTGAAATCTCTGGTTAAGTGGGATATTGTTTTGAGAAATTGTCCATTGCAAGAACTCCATTGTCACTATTCATAGTTAGTTGCAGACTTAGGAAATTTCCCTCTTCCTTGCCTTCTTTTCTTTCCTTTTTTTCTTAGTGACCGACCTATGTTAAGGTTCATTGCACATTGTAAAGCCAAATCCAACAACAAAATGGAGTCCAAGACTCTTTTTTGAACATATAGCCAATGCATAACAACTTTCCATCTCAAGAACTCCATTTCAAGATGCAACTTCCATGCTTTATAACCCATCCGTAATACCGCCTTGTGATTCTAGCAAATCACATCAAACAATTGAGATATTCCAAGCACTGTCAAGACCTGACATTAGAGACCTTGGGATAGTGTTCTGCAATTTGATTGTGGAATATTGTCTTTCAAGAGAGGTAGTGTACCTACGCATTTCCTATGTTGAGAAATGCATAAAAAAACCATCAACGCGTTGCATCTTACAAAAAATCAAGGGAAAGAGACCCTCCAACAATCTAGTTTTACCTGAGTCCAGAAACCCAATACATACACACATAACTCGCTTGCATCTACTAGGCATCAACAAACCAGCTGCTCATGGAAAACACCACTGATCCACAAAAGATAAACAACATGATGGTGTAAAACACCATTAGAAACCTCCAACTTGAAACAAAGAAAGAGAAGACAAGGAACCCAAAACAACCAAGGAAAGCTCTAGCAACACCATCTTAGAGCCATTCTGGTCACAGGAAACCAACTCTATAGCCACCTCAATAGGAGAGAGCTCCCCTCTAATGGAGAGGGTGCAACAAGCAACAAGACCACCATAGCTAGAAATCACAAGAACCTTGCACCTCCACCTCCATAGGAGCATTTCCTGCCTCCATAGGACCAAAGGAGACAACTAACACAATAGTCAAGCAAACAGTTGTAGCATCATTTAGTAAACCCTGCACCAAAAACAAACTGTGGACAAGGATAAAAGCCTCAAATAAACACCAAAGGTCCATCATAACATCACTCATGAAAAAACTCATCTAGGACTCCATCAACCTAGCAACAAGCCTCACCAACTTTTGATCCTTCACAAAAGGCCAAAATAACTAGGCATACCAAATAAGGAGCTCAACCCAAGATATGACCACAAACCCTAGGAGCAGCCACCTATCAGCAAAGAAAGCCCCAGACCAAAGTACCACTAAAAGCTGGATCCCCCAACCTTAGAATGATGAGAACATCCAACCCCTAGGAGGAATAGGGGAGCCCAAACAAGAAAGAGATTAGGAGCTTTGCCAGCAAGAAAAAGCACTAAGCAACCCCAACATGTCGGTTAGAGCCATAGATAAGCCAAGACACCCAACAATAAACTAGAAGGAAACACCACCACTCTTTCAAGAGGGAACATGAATACCCCAAAGCATTCCAAGAACAAAAACCCCCAAAGAAATACCACCAATCAAGCAACAAGCAGAAGTAAGGGATGAACAAGAAGAGGCCAGAAGCATAACAAACTAGCAATAATAACCACCAAGCTTTCCTATTGCACCAAATAGGAACATAAATAGGCCCCTTCTGCAACCAAACATCCTCAAGGAAACCCAAACTCACCAACTACCTAGAAGGTAGCCAAAAAACCCAGTCCTTAATAGCTACATAAGGAACCAACCCAAAATTTGTTAGAATTTGAGGCATCAAACCCCAACAAAATCAAGGAGCCAACCACCATAAGTCAGGGAAAAACCAAAACACAACATGAAGCAAAGCAACAGAGGTTCCAAAAAAAACCCCAAAGCCATGCAACACCAAAGAACAAGAAGAGGAAGAACCATCTCCCAAAGAAGAAACACCACCAAAACACAACAGGAAGCAAGGAAACAGAGGATCCAAAAGACACCCCCAAGCCATGCAGATCCAAAGAATAGGAAAAAAGAAGGACCTTCATTGAAATAAAAAATGCCACCAAAGGCAAATGGAGGCAACAACACCTCCCATCCATTCCTAGCAAACATGATGATAGAAAACACAACCATTGCAGCACACACAGCCGCCAAACGACATCCAACAAGGATACCATCAGTGTTTCCATCATCTTCACTAGCATCTCCATTGATAGATTCAAAAAAATCTACTACTCCTGTCTGCATCCTCCCACTCAAGCTTTGCATTTTGGATTACCCAAAGTTGCCTCTAACACTTCTAGGTTTTTCACCTAAAAGGAGAGGAATTGGGGCCAAAATGCTAATGTCTACACTCAATATTAATGTAAAATGGATGTAATGTGTCTAAATATGATGTAATAATTTACATCAAACTAAAAGAAAGATGATTTATTGACACTAAACTTAAGAAATGCAAAGTGCTAGAAAACACACTATGATATGTGAAATGATGAAATAGATGCAATAAAGAACAAAATAAAGATGCAAAAAAGAAACTATGCACCTAGAAACTAATGAAGAGTTAACTAGAGATCACAAGGACCTCTAAAATTTTGGAAAATTTATTTTTTAAGCCAACTGGGATACTTACACCAAGCTAGGCAACTTAGTTCCAGTTCAGGGAAACTGCCCAGAAAGCTGTTTTTGCCAAATGGGTGTCTGAAACTGTGAAAATTCCTGAAAAATGAATGCATTGGGACTAAGTCGCCACTATGGGTGACTTAGTCCACTTTGGAATTTTTTCAAATCCAAAAGTGGAAACAAAATCCCACAATCTACACTTTGTTTTCTAATGGAAATCTGGATCTTCAAATCTTCAAAAACACCTAAAAAACAAAAGATAATTTATTTTCTAATGGGGGGTTTTCCTCAGTCAAATCCCTAGTTGGTATTTAAACTTTGGGAGAGATAAAATCTGCATAAAACCCTAGCCCTAAGTGTGTCTAAGACTAGGAAAATCTAAAGTAAGACAAAACCCTATTCTAATGTGCTAGAATAAGATAAGTAAATGGAACTTGAATGATGCAAGACTTCAATCCAAGAAACCCTAAAACATTTCAAATGAATACAAATGGTTTGAAAACCTTAAATCTGAAGATAGGGACAAAATGGAAGATGGAATCACTTTGAAAACAAGTTTTTAGGTGATTTGATGGCTAGTTGCATCTCCTCAACCTAGATTTCTCCATGATTCACCATAGGCATCCATGATCAACCCTTTGGAATGTGATATCTTGAACAAAAAGTGAGCTTAAAGACCTAAAAGAACCCTAGTTTGCTTCCATAAAGCTTCAAATTTGTTGTAGAAAGACTAATGAATCTTCTTGTGAAAGATATTTTTCTCTTGACTCTTGATTTTGTTTTGTAAAACTCACTAGGAGATGTGAAAAATGACCTAAAAACATGTATTTATAGGCATTAACACCAAATTACTCATTCTTTTAACTTCATAGGCTGACATCCCTCAAGAATTTGAATTAGGTTGGTGATTTTCCCACTCAAGATTGGAAAATACTCCAAAAGGGACTAAGTTGCCACCCTAGGTGACTTAGTCCCACCAGGGATTTTTGAGGTGGGTTTCATGAAATTTGGGTTGTTTGAGTGTTAATTTTTAGGATTTGAGTGATTTGTGAGTGAAATAGGCCTTAAATCCCAAAATCATGAGCATTAGGGGCCTATAAATGCAGTTTTTAAGGGGTGATTGATGTAAGGGTGTCTAAAATAGGACCAAATTAAATGCAAAATTGTCTCTTTCTTCAAGAGTATACAATTTTTTGAGACACACTATGTTCAACATTTTACGATTATGCTTTCATATATCTTTTGCAAGCTTGCATAACTTTTTCAAAAGAACCTATTTTAGGCTTTTAGCCATAGTAGCAAGGCACTCCCTTAGCTGTTTGATTAAATGCTTTGGTAGACATGTATGAAAAATGTGGCAGTATAGACAAGGCATTGAACTGTTTCACAAAATGCCTCAAAGAAATGTGGTCTCATGGTGATTGAATGCCATGACAATCCATATAGCAGCAAGGAAGCAATATGGATTTTCATGGCATTCCATCACCACGTGACCACATTTCTTTCAAGTATTTTATCAAATAGTTTGTTTCCTTGTCTACGATGTTGCTTACTTTTATGTTTTAATAGATTTTTTCAAGCATGCACAACTTGTTTAAAAGAACTTTTTCTAGGCTTTTAGCCATAGCAACAAGGCAGTGAACTATAATTTGATAGAATTATTTGGTTGACATGTATGAAAAATTTGGAAGCATAGTGAGTTTTCTAATAACTACAATATGGATTTTCATGACATTCCATCACCACGAGACCACATTTCTTTGAGGAATTTTATCAAAGAGTTCACTATGCTACAACATTTTTCATTCATGTCTACCAAAGCATTCTAACAAATAGTTCATTTCCTTGCTACTATGACTAAAATCCTAAAACAGGTTCTTTTGAACAAGCTATGCAAGCTTGCAAAAAAACTATTAAAGCATAATAGTAAATATGGATTGTCATGGCTTCCAACACCATGGATAAATAGTAAATATAGATTTTTGAAAAAAAATATCAAAGGATAATTATAAATATGGATTTTCATTGCATTCCAACAACATGGTCTTGGAATTCCATGACAAGCCATAGACAAGCAATATAAATAGTTCATTTCCTAGTGTATGGCTTGTCATGGAATTTCAATCACCATGGTCTTGCAATGCCATGAAAATCCATATTTACTATTATGCTTTGATAGTAAACACCCAATGTTTTCCAACAAGCATATACATGCACAATATGATTGCAAGTTGGAAAACACAATGTGAGGTGAGTACATGTCTACCAAAACGCAGTGGAAAGCCATAGATAAGCAATCATACATACAAACGGTTCATTTCCTTGTCTATGGCTTGTCATGGCATTCCAATCACCACGGTTACAATTCTTTAGTGAAATATTTTAATAGGAGTCAGGGACCAAATGGAAATGAAAACTTTGAACTAAGTTTCATGTTTTGAATTCCATTTGACACTCGTGACTTGAGGTAGTTGAAGTTAGGTCACCACATTAAATTTGGGTAAGTGAGGAGCAGGATAAAATAACCTAAATAGGATCAAAACCCTAAATTTTCTTTTGAATACTAAAACAAAATAGAAGCAAAGCATCCAACACTTTATTTAAACCTAAAATATAATCCAACAAGAGCAAAAATTCAAAAAATTTAAGTTAATATTTTTGGAAAAGGGAAAAGAAAAGACTAACAACACCAAAGCTAATACCTCACTCAAAGAGAAAAGTGAACAAGTAAACAAAGAAACAAGAGGAAAATAAGGGAGAGGGAAAAATGGAAACCTACCTGATTGCATGGGTATCCAAAGATTCACAAGAAGTGAATGCAAGGAGAGAATGGGAAAAACATGCTTAGTAGACATCAAATCCATGATTAAGGTTGGGAAACACAACAATCACATCCACACTAGATCATCAAGCATTAAGGGAGGAACATACCAGACTAGTGACACAAAAGTGAGGTGGGAATGGAGAGGAAATGGAAATATAAGCCCAATATGAATTTATAAATATTATATAAATGAGTAAAGGAGAGGTAAATTAAATAATTAAAGAGCCAGGTAGTGAGAGGAACTCATAACTGGGAACTTGGGTTCTGAGTTTTGATTAGGACACAACACCCAACTGGAATTCAAAAGGAAGAAACAAAGGAAAAATTAGATATTGACTTGTTATAGGAACCTAGATGTAAGAAATAGGTTCTAAGTTCATCTAGAGGTTCACTGCATGGGAAAAGACAAATTTTGTGTAAGGTGGAGAGAAATTGGGCTTGGGTCATGGAAGGAACTCAAAACCAGTTCCAAGTTCCAATCAAGGTTTGCAACTTGATAGGAACAAAAATAAGTTATGGAGACTTTGAGAATCTTGATACTCAAAAAAATTATAGAGAACAAAGTGTATCTCTAGAAAAAAAATTCACACAACTTAACTCCAAATAACTGTATAAAACTAGTTGTATACAACAGTTCTAGTTAGCTATAGAAAAATAGTTGTAGACAACAACTCCAAATAGCTACAGAAAAACCTGTAAACATGTTGCAATTTGATTATGAAAGTTTTGTAAATAAAATTGTTTGAAGAAATGAAAAATATTATTTCTATGTTTTTTGAGTTTTTTTTCTCTCCTCCATTGGTCTCCATAGTTTTATTATTTGGTTTATTGCCAATTGTTGGCAACAGAGCAACAATCTTTTTCTAAAGTTTATATTTTATTTTATCAAACTAGTATCAAAGCCTAAGGTTTTAAAATGTATTAGGTATTGAGAATTTATTTGGCTTCAAAAATTTTTGGAGAAGACACCAAGAGTTGGAAATAGCCACCATCCTTTAATAGGAAGAACTATGACATGTGGGGAAAAAAAATGAAAACAATCATGGTAGCAAATAATTTATGGGAGCTTGTGGTCAATGGATTCATAGATGTGACTGACTCAACAACATATGCAGCCCGCACAAACAACCAATGGATCCAATTTAAAGAGTCAAGAAGGAAGGATGAAAAATTCATAAGTTTAATAGAGATGGCCTTGAAAAATGCAATATTCCCTAAAAAAATAACTAACTATGCAAAGGAGGCTTGGGAAATCCTCTAAAGGAGCTACAAGGGGATTGATAAAGTAAGGTTGGTGAAGGTCCAGATGCTCTAGAGAGATTTTGAAACTCTCCAAATAAAACAAAGTGGATCTATTTTATACTTTTACATGCATGAATATCTAGTTTGATAAACTAGTCAAGGAGAAATGGTGAAAGCATGGAAAAGCAAGTGATTGTTGAGAAAAATCTCAAAAAAATTCCCTCAAAATTTGATACAATAGTCATTGTCATTGAAGAGGCCAGAGACCTCTCATATTTGATAGTTGGTGGGTTCATTATAAACCCATTAGAAATGCCTAAACAAGTCTACAAATTCTTCCCAAGAACAAACATTTAAATCTCAACTCAGTACAAGGGGTAGGGGAGAGGTAGAAACAACTCTAGATGGAGCTCAAGAGGCAAAGGTAGAAGTAATTATTGAAAAATTAGTTTAGAAATAGACAACTCCAAAAAAATGAATAGCCAAGAGGGAGGAAGTAACTCTCAATCCACATTTGGAGGAAATAAAATAGAAACAACTCAAGCCAAAGCTATGATAAGAGAAATGTACAATGTTATTCTTCCTACAAATTTGGTCATTATGCAAGTGAATGCTAGAAGTGTAACCAATCAAAACAAAGTGAAAATGTGTTTGTTGAAAAGGTAGTTGAATTTTATTAGTCAAATTCATTCATCATGTACAACATTGCTAAAATGAATAAAATAGGGTGTGCTCGCCTTTTAGGAGATGGACACTTATGGAACCCTATTTTGCTCTAGTTTCATTCAAGAAAACCCTAGAGATCTCAATCTAGGGATGGAATTATGGAAAGAGATATGCAATAAGGTGTCTTAAGGTGTGATTAAATATTAAAAGGGGGTTCACCACTAAGAAAGTGCTTAGAAAGAAAGAGATAAAAGTAATGTTCCAATTTAGCTATGAAACCTAGAAAATTAAGAGTATGAAATTAGACTAATAAAAGAGGATGAAATAGAAAGGTACCTGGAAAAAATATGTAGCCAAAACAAGCTTTAAAACCTTGAAATTCTACTAAATTTGAAGCTCACTAGGACTCATACGCCAGTCTAGGTGATTTAGTTCCACACTAGGGTTTCTAGGTAGGAAATGAAACCTCACAGTGACTTATCTGAATCCATTGAAATCTGGAAAAAGTGTTGTACTAAGACTCATATGCCCAAGGTGGCATATTATTCCCAATATTAGGGTTTGGTTGAAATTTTGGTATCCTTTAGTGATCTATTGTAGCTCCTCTCCATCCATATATCTGAGTCTAAAATTTTGAATTAGGGCATGTAGATAACTTTTCATGAAGTTGACAACCTTGACTACATTCTTCAATCTTGCAATGTTGTCTTCAAAGGGTCTTTAAGCCTCAAAGCACCTAGATCTACAATCACACATGTAGAGAGAAAAAATGTTGTTTTTTTAGTAAATGGGGGTTTTCCTTGGTCAAACCCTATTTTGGTAATCAAACCTTGACGAGAAAGGAAACATGAAACATAAGATGAAACAATAGAACCTTGTTTGAAAACCTTGTAGATCTACAAACAAGCATGAAGTGGCCTCAATGGATGTAGATCTTGATCAAGATTCTTGATGAAGGATAATTCCTTTGAATACTTGAAATGATCTTGAACAATACATCATCACATTAGCTCAAAATCACATGCATAATGCATCAAGCCTTTGACATGATAATGAATCTTGAATTGATGCAATAATCTTCTACAAATTTTTCCTTGAATGCCTTAGAAATTCTCTTGAATACTCTATAATACTCTTGTGAAGTCTTAGGATGCTTGAATCTTGATTGGTTAGTGAAATAATGATTTGAAAAATTGTTTATATAGGAACTCCATCTAATTTAATGTTGCTTAGATCCCAAATGTTGAATTTCACAAAATTTGAATTGAAAACTCATATTTCCTGCTCAAAACCCTAAAAATGCCCCAAATGGGACTCATACGCCCAAGGTGGCATATGGGTCCCACCTAGGGAGACTCATATGTCCAAAGTGGCGTATGAGTCCCACCCCAGATTTTTGAGGTGAGAGAATCTGGAGGGGGAGGTTAGAAAATTGAATGTATTTGATTATTATGTTGGGATTTTGGTTGAAAAAAGCCTCAAGATATATAATAAAGGTTCTTACTTGATTCTATTAATGATTATTTAAAGGTCATTAATGCAAGAGGGCCCAAAACTTAGTATGAAGATGTAAATAAATACATTTTAGAACACTAAATTAAGGAAAAACTAGGTCTATTTAGTTTACAAGGGTCTTAAACTTAATGTGAATGTTTAAAACACATTACAACACTAAATCAAGGCAACATTAGGTTCATTTTAATGTTCATCATTCCAAATTAAGTGTGAAAAATGGATACTTTTTCCTACACTACATTTAGTCCCCACTTTAGTGAGAGGAGGAACTTGCTTCAAACTTGCACTAAAGTAGACATTCAAGAGGGGTCCAAGTGTACCAATGTAGAGGAAATAGGATGAAAAATATCAAAGGAGGTGGTCAAGCCCCCAGTATCCAAGATCCTACATCAAACCAACGTAAGCACAAAGGAAACACACAAGGTGTATGATATGCAGTAAAATAAGATACATAAACATGCAATGTCATAGACATAAAGATTAAACAAAGAAAAGGTGAATCAAGATTTGACTGTTTGTCCTGCATGTTGTGGATTAGATCTGAGCTTGTTTGTTTAAAACTCACACTCACTTTGAGGAAACGGAAATTTTACTTTGTCATTTGAGTGAGTATCCAAAAAGGTGAGACACATACACATGTGGTCAGTATGTTCTCACACACACAAGCAAGTGGCTATGGGAAATTCACACCTATGTTTAGCTCCCATATGGTAACAATACCAAAGCTATACCTCTTGCTAACTTTGATAAGGAACCACACAACAAGAGTATCAGGATTCATGAGGAAAGAAAAACTTCATATGCTTGACACCCATGAATAAACAAGATGGCTCCATCAGCAAACAAAGTGTGTTATGCAAGATGGCTATATAATAGTTATTGTAAATGCAAAATAGTGTAAGGTATGTTCGAAGGGATTTTTCTTAGTTCATGTAAAGTCTCTTATTAGGGAACATCATTCCTAATGTCTCCAAGAGAGGACAAGTCAAAGAAATATCACGCTCTCATTGGAAATAAAACCCAATGACACCACCAAGAAAAGGATGCATCACAAGAATAAATAAAATTGCACATTGAAACATGAGTGCCAATGTATGCCCCCAATTTAAAGTGATTGCTAACACCATGGCTATGATCAATTTCTTTAAAGTAATAGAATAAATGAGAGGTTATTTGGAAATCCCTATGACAAGTCATATGTTCCAAAATGAAACTACATCATCAATAAGGGGTTGCCCCCAAAACTCAGTCTGTCACATGTGAGCCAATTTAAGGCATGTTGTCATAATCCCAATATTTCTCCTATATATACATGGAATGCAGCTAACTAGCCAAAAGAGACAATGACAAGTGACATATGAGGACAAGGCTACTTAACCCCTTTGCCCCACTTAGTGTAGAACAAGGATGAGCCAAGACGATTGATGAAAATTAGTATCAATTAGAGGAGCTAGTTGCTTCAACACAAGGAAGACCACCAAACTCCTTAAGATATTGAATTTTATTACCTATATTAAAGCCTTACATTAATTAGTATAATGACCATGAACTTTATGATATGCACAAAATGAACTCTTGTAGTAAAAAAAATCCATGTTCTTGGAGGGAGGGATATCAAATGATCTTGGAGGAGTCTCAACAAGATACTCTCTTGATCAAAAGTAAATGTTTCTTTATTTTGTGACAAATATATCTCTTGCTTAGTACAAGTTGTCATACCTAGACAAGACTCTTTATATTTCAAGATTTAATTCTCTTCTTTAAAGGAAGGTGTAAAATCTAATGAACTCCAATTGTTACTATTTTGTGTGATGACATTGATATTAAGCGAAGATTTCTTTAATTATTTCATTTATTTCAAAGGACAATAACAAAGACAACTAGTGTCTATCAGTTCAAGATTCACTAATGTTAAAGTTGGCTTAGAAGAATCTTTTGTAAGAGTGTTTATATTAATTGAGGGCTTGTTTGTTTCTTTCGAGGGACAATAACCAAGACCATTGGTCTTTTCTTGTGTGTGAGGCTCTATAGGGACACATATACCTTGTTCTTTAGCACCACATCCTTTACCAATATACCCAAGTTGTTTCATAAGCTCATATCCTTTTCCATAAATCTTATTCATTTCTTTTGGATTTGGTGGTTGTTCATAGTCAATTTCATCAAATTTTTTTGTGTATACTATCTTTTCTTATCACGTGGTTGAGCTGGATGCTTTTGAAGGTTCGTCTGAATTTTGTGTTAACATCACCATTTTTTATTTTACCATTTCAAATTCCTTGTTTATGATCTTGTATTCTCCCATGAATATTGTGAAATTTAAGGAACCCCTATCATCTTCTAATCACTTCATGACTTCCTTAATACATGTTTTTATTTTTCTTTATGTTCCACTTGTATAGTTTGTGTCAATATTTTCACCTTGTTTTTCTCAATGAGTAAACTATCTAGTTCAGGGTCAGCTTCAAGTGTGTACACTTTGTTGGGTATGTGCAAGATCATCATGAAAAAAATAGGCCCTTAAGTGGCAAAAATTTAGAAAAAATAGAGTTAGTCAACTTGACGTAAAAATTTGAATAAGTTATCTATATTATTTCAAAAATATGTAAGAATAGAATCTGTAGCAAAGTGAATGTAGTTTCTAAACTATGAGGTTTATTTTTAAAAAAAAAAATCTATTTCGTGAAAATTTGAAATTTCAATGGAGTAGTACTTAAATTTCAGGGAAAAAATAAGTAGGTGTTTGTCTGACCACCCTAACCACAATAAAATGATAATTTTCTATATAATATTTTAGATATAAGTAGAGGACTCATGTCACGATGTGATGCATATTTTTGTAATTTTTTTCCTAGTAAATAATTAATTATGAATTTTTTATTACAACTTTTAGAAAAAAACTCTTATGTCTAACCACCTTAACTTGGTCATAACTTCATAAAATTCAAAAAAAAAATTAATCCTATAGTATACGAATCATAGAATGTGACACATGTTTCAGATTCAAAAAATGTGATACTATTTGAAAGCTATAGATGTTTCTCAATTAGCTTATCAATCGGGACTTTAGTCGTAATTCAAATAGAAAATGAATAATAATAATTTATTAAATTCAAAGTAAAGTATAATTTATATTGGTGGAAAGCTGAGAATCTCCTTTGAAAACCCTTTTCATTTCATCAATTTTAGGTTTAAAAAAGTCATCAGCCACATACCCTACACATAAACATCATATCGCCACTTTTTGGCCCACCATGATCATGCACATACCCTATTGTTGTAGACATAATTCATTATACGATGAAGAATATAAGGAACCCCATTCATTGCATGAATCCGCAGTCTTCCTAAAAGAAGATTATATTAAATATCGTGAGGCATAACATGGATCGGTGTTTCTAATGTGGCCTTTCTAGCTATAATAGGAAAAGTGATCACACCAAGTGGTTGTTTTTCTATATTGTTGAATCCCCAAATAGATAAATAATTAGGTTGAATTCTTGATTTATCCACACCAATTCCATCTAAAATGGTTACACTACAAACATAAAGAGAAGAGCCACTATTAACAAGGGTTTTTTTTATGCATGTTCTATTATATTGAGCTATTATTGCGAAAGGTTCATTTTGTTTTTTCATGTCTAATGGTGGTAACTCATCTTGATGGAAAGTAATGTTTAAGTTGTTTAGTGGAATAGCTTGAATTTGGGATGCTGCTTCATTTTATTGCACTTTAGGGGGCCAAAATTGTTGTAGGGCACTTTGAATCATGTTATTATGATGAGGGGAGGTTTGAATAAGGCCCCATAATGATATCTTAGTATGAGTAACCTTTAGTTGTTCGAGATCATACTCCTTTCCACTTTGTAAAGGTAAATGAGGAGGACTAGGTAAGATAAGGTTAGGAAATGGGAGGGATGTTGAAGGTTCTTGTCTTGGTTACAAATTGTTTCTAGTGTTATATTTATGAGAAATGGTGTTATAATTTGATTGTTGCAAAACATTATTCTTAGGTGGTTCAAGGATGTCTTGGAAACACAAGGGAAGACAATTGAGGGGGGGGTGAATTAGTTGTCATACAATTTTAAACTTATTAAACTTATTAACCTTATTCTCAGATCTGATTAATAAATCATCAACACATCAAAAACACACATCACACCAATATTTTTTTACATGGAAACCGTATTAGGGGAAAAACCATGGTGGAAGTCAGTCCACAAGATTATTCCTTGTTAAAAGTATAAAGAAGAATAAATGGGGAATGCAGATGCATTCAGGAACACTGCCTAGAGCTCACTGCTTAAATACAACAAGGCTTACTTCCCAAAGGAAGACACACTATCTTACAAAAATGTACAGATTACATCTACAGGATTTTGAACTAAGAAAATAGTATCTCCTAATGCCTGATTATAGTTTCAGTTAAGCACATCAACACTTCTTCACACACTGCTCACTCTTCTTCACACTTTGCTTTTTGCTTTGAATGATTAGGACATTATTCACACATATCATACACACACATTCCATAAAATGGAATAAAAAATCACTTATATGTATCCGCAAGAAGAGATTACATCACTAAATGTCGGCTTCAACAAAATTATAAAACATATGCAAACTGTCCGCCCAAAACAACAAATAATTTTCAATGCGAATTGACCAATGTCTGACACAACATAATGAAGACCCAAAACCAAATCCTTGAACATGAAACACCTTCAAAAATTATTCCATGAAGATCCAAAACAAGCTACCATCACCTTGTCGGCCATGAACATGAAAAACATGAACACAAAAGAGAAAATCACCAATCACGAGCACAAAGATCAATGTGGACATGCAACATAGATAGAGCATGATCTATAAACATCCAAAAACATCATGAATCACCAAATAATCATCCGCAACAAATGAACTTACTAGAATCACATTATCTTCATTCAAGAACACCAACTGAAGCAACAAAAAAATTGTTACAACACAACTGCTCAAAACTCCATCAAATATTCATACGGATATCTGAAACTTAACATGGATAAAATAGATATACTAAAAAAAAACCCTTTAATCCACAACCTCTGATCATCAACATACTGAGCTACCCAATAGTCTAAACTTCACTGCATCATTGACAACCTATAACTTATTCCATTACAATTTTCTCAATATCCTCGACATATACAGCTTCTAATGTCTTAAAGGCCAATAGTGTTGACATCAATGACAACCACATATCAGAAACATCCAAATATCTCCTGCTTTGGCATTGATGGCAACACATGATGTGAAAAACACCATCAATGTAACTATCTCTTAGCACTTTCTCCCTCTTAGGTTCTTACTCTTTTTCTCCTTAACTCTTTCACATGACTTCTCCCCACAAATTTTTTCACATGACTCTTCTCCCCATTTGACATCAATGAAAAAGATATATTTTCTCCACACAAGTTCTAAACCACATATATGAACATCTAACTACTCCCCCTGAGTAGCAGCCACCACAACACCAATTTGAATCAACATATGACTGTGAAATGCATAGACTGATGCAATTCAATGCATCTTAGTTTTGATTAGGAGGGGTAATCACCCCTAGCTTCCCTCTGAGATACTCAAAAGTATCCTTAGGCAATGGCTTGGTAAAGATATCTGCAATTTGTTCCTTAGTAGGAAAAAACTCTAGTCTAACTACCTTTTCACTTACCTTCTCTCTCAAAAAGTGAAACTTGATAGATATATTCTTGGTCTTTCAATGTAGCACCATATTCATAGAAATCTTAATTGCACTTGAATTGTCACAGAATAAAGAAATAGGTTCATCATACACAACTAGATAATATCTTTCAACATTTTCTTCATCAACAATACTTGATTACAATTGTTAGTAGTAGCAATGTATTCTGCCTTTGTGCATTAGAGAAAGAAATGGCATTCTACTTCTTACTTAACCAAGAAATCAGCTTCGTACCAATGAAAAATGCACCACCATTGGTACTCTTTCTGTCATTCACATCTCATGCCCAATCAGTATCAGTAAAGGCACTCAAATTAAGGTCATCATCTCTACGATACCATCGGCTAAAATCAATTGCCTCCTTCAAGTATCTAAAAATCCTCTTGATAGCAGTCACATGACATTCCTTGGGATCAACTTGAAATCTTGCAACAATGTTTACAACATTCATGATAGCAAGTCTAGTTTGAGTCAAATAAAGCAATCCACCAATCATTGATCCATATCTAGTTTGATTTTCTTTTGGGGAATCATCATCTTGTGTCAAATTACATCCGGTCACCATAGGTGTGCCAATGGCTTTGAATCTTCCATACCAAACTTCTTTATCAATTCCTTCACATACTTGGATTGAGATATAAATATCCCTCTATCTAACCAAGTAATTTTCATTCCCAAAAATAATTTCATCTCTCCAATCATAGACATCTCAAATTCACTCTGAATCTCATCAACAAACTTCATGCACAAACTATCATCTCCTCCAAAAATGATATCATCAACAAAGACTTCAAAAATCAAATCTTTATCATCATGAATCTTGAAATACATATTACTATCAGGAGTACCTTTTTTAAATCCAAGCTTCATCAAATACCATGCTTCAATTAGTACCATGCTCTTCAGGCTTTCTTAAGTCCATACAATGCTTTCTTCAACTGACAAACCATATCTCCCTAATTAGTCAATTGAAATTCATCAAGTTACTCAACATACACTTCTTCTTCCAATTCACCATTTAGAAATGTTGACTTGACATCCATTTAATAAACCTTGTGGTTTTTGTAAGTAGCATAAGCAAGAAATAATCTCACAAATTCAATCCTAGTAACAGGGACAAAAGTTTCTTCAAATCCAATTCTTTCCATCTGATAATATCCTTTACACACCAGTCTCGCTTTGTTTCTAACAACTTCACCCTTCGCATTCAATTTGTTTCTAAAGACCCATTTAGTTCCAATTACATTTTTTTCCTTAGGTCTAGGAACAAGAATCCATGTATCATTCTTTTCAATCTATTGTAGTTCTTCTTTCATTGCTTCTACCTAATGTTCATCTTTGCATGCTTCATTCACACTATTAGGCTTAGTCTTTGAAATCAAATAGTATTCTTCTGCAATTTTTCTCCTAGTCTAAAAACCTTTGTTCTTATCACCTATGATCTAATCTTCTAAATCATTTAGCCTTACATACCTTGGAGTCTTAGGATGTTCTTGAACTTTAGGCTCTTGTGATCTCCCTTCTACACTTTCACTAGTTCCTCTTGATTTTCTTGATTCACCAGAATGATTTGAACTTTCTTTCCTTTATCTGAGATGTCATTCTAATCATGTGAATCATATCCACAGGTTCTAGATGGTCTAACTATTTCTTCATCAACCTTAACATTTTCACTTTCAACCATTTTCCTCAATTTCTTATTGTAGCATCAGTAGGCCTTGCTTTTAGTATACTAACCAAGAAAGATTCCTTCATCACTTCTAGCATCAAACTTTCCTATATCTTCATCTCTTTTGATATAGCATCTACTCCCAAATATTTCGAAGTATCTAATAGTAGTCTTATGACCATACCATAGCTCATAAGGAGTCTTACTAGTATCACCTTTGACTTGTACCTGGTTGAGTGTGTAAACGGTAGTACTTGCAACTTCTCTCTAGCAGATATGAGGAACATTTCCTTCCAGCATCATAGTTCTAGCAACTTCTTCAATTATCTTTTTCTTCCTTTCCATAACTCCAATTTGATGAGGGGTCTGCAATGCAAATAATTGTCTCTTTATCCCATGTTCTTCACAAAAATAATTAAACTCGTCGGGAGTGAACTCACCACCTCTATCTGATCTCAAACATGTAATGTTTAGACCTATCTTTGTCTCAACCATAGCCTTAAAAAAATTGAACTTCTCTAGAACTTCAGAATTCTCCCTTAAGAATGTAACCCACATCATTCTAGAATAATCATAAATAAGTAACATGAAATGCCTATATCCTTGTAAAATTCTGACTCTAGAAGGACCACACAAGTCAGTATGCACAAGCTCCAATACTTCATTTGAACAATGTTGTTTTCTCTCAAATGAAACTCTAGTTTGCTTTCCTAACTGACATTCCTTGCATATAGCATTAGTAGGTTTCATCAACTTAGGAAGATCTCTCACATCCTAAGTAGAACTTATCTTGATAATATTATGAAATTTTACATGACACATTCTCCTATGCCACAACCAACTTTCATCAATATGAGCAATAAGACAACCTTTACTAGGAACATTCAGGTGAAAGATATTACCTTTTGTTTTTGTACCAGAAGCAATCACATCTCCAAAACTCCCCAATATTCTATACTTTTCATCCATGAATTGAAGATTGTATCCCTTATCTACCATCTTTCCAACACCTAAAATATTATGCTTCAGACCTTACAAATATAGGACATCATCAGTATTATGCTTACCATCAAGAGAAGTACATCCTTTGCCATAGATTGCACCTTCTTGGTCATCACCAAATCTTACAACACTAGACCAGCATACATTTCCAAGCTCACAAACTTACTATTATCACCTATCATGTGATGAGAGCATCCAATGTCAATCACCCATTCATCTTTCTCTTCAACTCGAACAGGTAGGGCTTTCTCCACATTTGTACAACTAGTAGATTCAGTAGACACAAGATTATTTTCCTTGATAGAAATAAATACCCATTCATCCTCACTTACATTCCCCTTATCAAATTCATCATCTGCCACACCTTCATTAGCAGCATAATAACACTTCCTTTGAAATCTAGGCTTGTTAGGTCTAGACTTAGGAACTATTTCTGGAAACCTTGATGCAAAATGACCTATGTTATTGCAAGAAAAACATTTAATAGGAAACTTCCCTTTATACTTACCTTATCTTCTAGCTTCTCTCTTGAAAATAAGTGCTTCAAGCTCATCCAGTTTTCTCTCTTCTTCAATCTCTCCCATTTCCTCCTCATACTTGAATATCTTTCTAGAAGAAATTTCACCTGGATCATATCTATGTTTATCCCTTCTAGAGGTAGTAGCCTTGAATGTAGATTTTGTCTTAGGAAGAACATCACCAAATTCACTCAACTCAAAAGTAGTAAGCTTACCAATCAACATATCTCGGGTAACATTTTTTACAGTATGGAGCTCATCAATAGTAGTAGCTTTGACTTTGTATGCAACAGGAAAGGATTTGAGCACTTTAGCAACAATATTTTATTCTTAAAATTGTCCACTAGCGCATCTGATACCACACACAAGTTCATTCACTCTTTGCATGAAAGAAGTAATGTTCTCATTATCACCCATTCCTAACATTTCATATTTCCCTTTCAGAATTTGCAACTTAACATTCTTCACATTAGCATCACCCTCATACAAAGTTTCCAACTCTTTCCAGATCTCATAAGAAGTCATCAGATCCATAACATTTATTATCTTAGAATCATTCAAATCACTCAAAAATGCTTCCTTAGCCCTGATATTGTACTTAGCATACTTAATCTCAGCAGCAGTAGAAGGACCATTCTGTGTGATAACATACCTATTCCTTGTAATGTTCCAGTAGGGTTCACCAATGCATCTCATATGACACTCCATTCGAGTCTTCCACAAAGAATAATTTGTTCCATCAAATCTTGGACTATCCTTATTATATGTCACCATCCTGGATCACCTCAAGCTATTAAAATTCTTTCAGGGAACCTGCTCTAATACCAATTGTTGGCAACACAAGGGAAGACAACTAAGAGGGGGATGAATTAGTTGTCACAAAAATTTAAACTTATTAAACAAGTTATTAACCTCATTCTCATATCTGATTAATAACCATGAAAGCATAAATCATCAACACGTTAGAAACACACATAACACCAATATTTTTTACATGGAAACCCTATTAGGAGAAAAACCATGATGGAGGTTACTCCATAAGATTATACCCTATTAAAAGTATAAAGAAGAATAAATGGGGAATGAAAATGCATTCAGGCACACTGCCTAGAGATCACTACTCAAATACAACAAGGCTTACTTCTCAAAGGAATCTAAAAATTGTCTTGCAGAAACATTTGGATTGCATCTGTAGGATTTTGAACTGAGAATATAGCATCTGCTAATGCCTGATTACAGTTCTGGTTAAGCACATGAACACTTCTCCACACTCTTCTCACTCTTCTTCACCCTTTTCTTTTTCCTTCAAATGATTAGGACATTATTTTCACATCTCATACACACACATTCCATCAAATGGAATAAACAATCACTAATATGTATCTGCAACAAGAGATTACATCACTACATGTCAGCTTCAAAAAAATAAAAAAAACATATGCAAATTGTCAGCCCAAAAAAACAAATAATTTTCAATGTGAATCAACCAATGTTGGACACAACATAATGAAGACCCAAAATAAAATCCTCGAACATGAAACACCTTCAAAAATTATTCCACAAAGATCCACAACACACTACCATCACCTTGTCGGCCATGAACATGAAAACATGAACACGCAAGAGAAAATTACCAATCGCGAGCACAACGATCAATGTGGACATGCAACATAGATAGATCATGATCTAGAAACATCCAAAAACATCATGAATCACTAGAGAATCATCCGCAACAAATGAACTTACTAGAATCACATTATCTTCATTTAGGAACACCAACTAAAGCAATAGAAAAAATGTCAGAACATAACTTCTCATAACTTGATTAAACCTTCATGCAAATCTTTAAAACTTGATGTGGATAAAATAGATATACTTGAAAAAAACCCCTTTAATCCACAACCTTTGATCATCAACATACTGAGCTAACCAATAGACTGAAATTCACTGCATCACTAACAACCTACAACTTATTCCATTACAATTTTCTCAATATCCTCGATATATACAACTTCTAATATCTTAAAGGCCAATAGTGTTGACATCAATGAAAACCACATATCAGCAACATCCAACAAGATGAAGCTGGGTTTCTTTTGATTTTGAGGTTTGTTTGAAGGTGGGTAATGAATGAGTTAAGGTTTTTTTTGAGTTTGTGGTCATTGTGAGGGTGGGTAAAGAATTAAAGGATTCTTAGGATGTCCCACAGGGTATTTAGGAGGTCCAATAATCGAGGGGGATCTAGTAGACACTTGTGCATTCATAACCTTAGTGTTTTTGGTTTGATCTCTTTCTAATGAAGGGGAGTATAGTGTCATCCTTTCATCATCATCTAAGGAAGTCACATTACTATTGTTTGAAAGAAATGTGATGATGTCATTTTCTTGCACCATGATATCCTCCCTAGTGGGAAATTTCTTAGGAGAACTACAAACTAGATGTTCATGACATTCAGAGAATGGTTCTTCTAAAATGGCTTCATCACAAGGAAGTTATCAATGGTTGGATTGTCTTTTTTTTATCAATGATGGCATTCTCTTATTCAATAATTTTTTCCCTATGAGAAGAAAGACAAATAGAACTCTCATTAATCTCATTTTTTTGATCATCTAACATGAGAATATCTTCTTCACAGCTAGGAGAGATACTAGGAGAAGAATAAATATGATCAAACATCAAACTATCTTCTTCGTATCTAGGAGAGATATTAGGAGAAGAACAAATTTGAATGTCCTATTTGTCTACAATTACATCCTCGTATCCTATAATTTCTTCCCAAGGGAGAGGAGGAGAGGGACAAAAAAGACTTTCTTGATTTTCAATGATTGTATCTTCTTTCACCAAGATACCTTTGTCACAAATAAGAGAGGTATCGGGAGAAGAACAATTATGATTGTCATGATTACCTACATTTGCATCCTCTTATGTTATGAAATTCTTACAAATCTGAGACACTAGGAGGGTATCCAACATGCTTGTCAAAAGGTCTTATTTTTTTCCTAGATTATGCCCATGAGTAGGGAAAATAGAGTCATACAAGCCATATGATACTCTATGAACACTAAATGCTTGAAAAGAAAACATGCTAAAATAAAAAAGTAAGCTATCTAAATTATTCAATACTTTTGAAATGTAAACAAAAGTTCTATAGATTTGAAATTTTTAATACTGATATGATTTGTGAAATTCTTTTAATATGACTACACTAAATGGATGATTTGACCTAGATACATAAAACAAAAGTTCTTAAAACTTTCCAAACTGATACTATAGGTTACCAACAAGCTTAGGAAGTACTTAAATGAGGTTTTTAATACTGTAAATGGTAGTTTTAGGTCTAATCTGGGACTAAATCACCCAGAGGGGTATATGAGTCCTAGTTAGGGTTTTTGAAGGGTTCAAATGTTGAAAAATACACAACACAAAATTCCCAAAAAGTAGTAAAAATAACCTATATAGGGGCTAAATCACCCAGAGGGTTGAATGAGTCCCAAATTAGGGTTTTTGCACCAAATTCAATAAATTCTGAGTTGTGTTTTAGGCTTATGGTTTGTATGTTTTCTAGATTGATTGCAATTATAAATTTCAAGTGAAACTCAATCATGGAAGATGCAAAAATGCAACCTATATGCACTTTCACTAATGCAAGATTTAGGAACCCTAGATGCAAATTAATTAATGCAAGACCTAATGCAAAGTTCATGTAAGCTAGATCTAGGACTATGATGCACTCCAAATCAAAAAATAAGGTGTTTTAAAGCTAGGGTTCACCAAAATGAAATGAAGAAAATAGGGTATGCCCACCTTTTAGGAGATGGACAACTTAGGGAACCCTGTTTTGCTCTAGTTTCATTCAAGGAAACCCTAGATATCTCAATCTAGGGATGGAATTAGGGAAAGAGATCTGGAATAAGGTTTCCTAGGGTGTGATTAAGATAAAAAAAAATGGGCTTCGCCACTAAGCAAGTGCTTAGAAAGAAAGAGATAAAATTAATGTGCCAATTTAGCTATGAAACCTAGAAAATTAAGAGCATGAAATCAAAATGATAAAAGAGGATGAAACAAAAAGGTACGTGGAAGAAAAATGTGGTCAAAACAAGCTCTAAAACCCTTAAATTTTATTTTTTGAAGCTCATTGGGACTCGTATTCCATTCTGGGTGATTTAGTCCTAGACTAGGGTTTCTAGGTAGGAACTGGAATCTCACTGTGACTGATCTGAATCCACTAAAATTTGGAAAAGGTGTTGTAATAGGAAAAATATGCCCAAGGTGGTGTATTAGTCCCATTATTAGGGTTTTGATAAGGCTCTAATATCCTCTAGTGATCTACTGTAACTCCTCTCCTGCCATATCTCTGAGTTTGAAAGTTTGAATTTGGGCCTATAGATGACTTTCTGTGAAGATAACAACCTTGTGACAACCTTGACAGCTTTCTTCAATCTTGCAACTTTGTCTTTAAAGGATCTTCAAGCCTCAAAGCACTTAGATCTACAATCACACATGTACAGAAAGAAAATTTCCTTTTTATTAGTAAATGGGGGTTTGCCTTGGTCAAACCTTGTTTTGGTAATCAAAAATTGATGAGAAAGGAAACATGAATGAAATAAACCATGAAACATACGATGAAACAATAGAACCTTGTTTGAAAACCTGTAGATCTAGAAACAAGAATGAAATGGCGTTAATGGATGTGGATCTTGATCATGATTATTGATGAAGGATAATTCCTTTGAATACTTGAATTGATCTTGAAAAATACATCACAACATTAGCTCAAAAGCACATGCATGATTCATCAAGCCTTTGACATGATAATGGATCTTGAATTGTCTCAATAATATTCTAAAAATCTATCCTTGAATGCCTTATAAATTCTCTTGAATACTTTATAATACTCTTGTGAAGTCTTAGGATGCTTGACTCTTGATTGCTTAGAGAAATAATGATTTCAAACCTTGTTTCTATAGGCACTCCATCTAATTTACCATTTATTATATCCCAAATGCCGACATTCACAAAATTTTAATTGAAAACCCCGATTTCCCACTCAAAACCCTAAAAATTCCCTAAATGGTACTCATACACCCAAGGTGGCATATGGATCCCACCTACGGGGACTCATACATTTAAGGTGGTGTATGAGTCCCACACTATATCTTTTAGGTGAGATAATGTTAGGGGGTTAGAAAATTTAATGTATTTGATGACCATGTCAAGATTTATATTGAAATATGCTTTGAGATGAAATGTAAAGGGTCTTAAGGGCCTATTAATGATGATTTAAAGCTCATTAATGCAAGAGGTCCCAAAACTTATTGTGAAGATGTAAATAAATACATTTTACAACACTAAATAAAGGAAAAAATAGGTATATTAGTTTAAAAGGGCCCTAAACTTAATGTGAATGTGTAAAACACATTACAACACTAAATCATGGGAACACTAGGTTCATTTTAATGTTAATATTTCCAAATTAAATCTGAAAAAGGGATATGTTTTCCTACACTACAAGAGCAATGTTGAGGTTTGGTATTTGGATAGAGGATGCAACAACCACACAAGTGGTAATAAAAAATAAATTGCATTCATTAAAAAAGTGTCATTTAAAATCAAAATGGGGAACAATGAAATAGTTTTAGTTGTGTGCAAAGGGTTTTTATTATTTGTGCCAAGCATGGTGACAAAAAATAAAATTCAATTTTTTTATTTTTTTCCTAGTATAATGCATAAACTCTTGATTGTTGGACAACTAGTCAAAAGAGGTTACAAAGTGTTGATGGAGAAAGGTGGGTGCATTGTATTTGATAAAAATGATAGCAAGAACATGGTAGTAGCAATTCTAATGACAAAGAATAGGATGGTTTCTCTTTGAATAAAAAATTTTCTATCAACCCAATTTGTAGTTGCTCCTCCCAAGCATGATAAGTGTACATCAGTACAACAACAAACAATCTTCAAGATGGTCATTTAAGAAACTTCAAGCCTCTAGCATCTAAGATATGGAAACTTAGGTTATTCTAGACTAAATATTTTATCCAAAAAGGTATGGTTAAGGGTTTACCAACCATAGTAGAGCCAAATGGTAGATGTAAGGCTTACATTTTAGGAAACTAGATAGACAACCCTTTCAATCAAGGAATTCTAGAAGGGCGAGACGAAAATTACAACTAGTGCATATATATTGTGTGGTCCTATCTAAACCCTTGAAATAGGGAAGAGACAATATTTTATGAACTATATTGATGATTACAACTGGAAGACATGGGTCTACTTTGTAAAGCATAAGTTTGAATATTTTGAGAATTTCAAAGTGTTTAAAGCCTACACTAAGAAGGAAAGTGAACAATTTATTAAGCTCCTCAAGTTAGATAAAGGGGGGGACTATACCTCAAATGAATTTTTCAATTTCTTTAAGAATAAATACATTAAAAAGGTGTTGGAAACCAACTATAATCTACATAAAAATGAAGTGGCTAAGAGGAAGAATAGAACCATTGTGGAGATGGTAAGAAGCATTTTGATAGCCAAGGGACTCCCAAATGAATATTGGGGTGAGGGTATAGGAACAATAGTAATATATTTTAGTATGAATATTGGGGTGAGGCATTAATTTCATTGGAATATTATGTGATGATGCACTAAATTGGTATAGGAAGGAAAGTCCTCCGCATAATAAGGAATTGCCAGTAGTCTAGGATGATTTATTATCTAAATTTTAGTCTCTAGAGATCATTTTTGAAAATTTAATTCAGATGAAGGGTATGGTCCAAGAAGATGGAGAATCCATTAAATATTATGATCACTAGTTTAAAGAGGTCACAAAATAAATTACCAGAACATAAAAATAATATATTGAATGGTTTCTATTTTGGTTATAGTTAGAAATAAAAAACTTCATTAGATGGAAAACTATTTGGGAAATATTTCAAGGTGATAACATTAGCATGTTGGGTTGAATCCCAAACATAGAAAAGAAAATATAAGAAAAATAAGAAAAAATAAAATGAGAAGTTAACACTAGAATTGAAGTAGCTAAAGATCAAGTAGTAGATCTTAGCCAAAAGGGAACCCAATCAAACACCATCACATAATCAAAGACCAAAAATATGGTGAACTTATTATTCTAGGGAAGGAAATATTAGAAATGAATTCCCAATACTAAAAGATAAAGAATGAGATGCAACACATAGAGTAGACTAAAGCTAGCCCCTTGAAAAATACAAATAATTTATTGTGGAGTATGTGGATAATGGGACTATAATGAGATAGATGATTTCCCATATTTACTATTTAGAGTTTAAGGAGATGAAGAAAAAAAACCTTGGTGCAACTACCACTATGAGAATAAGGAATCCATCAATCACAACAATGGCCTATGTTAAAGGATTGGTAGAAAGACCTTTTCTTCTTGGGACCATGGATATAAAAAAATGAATTCATGAAATTATATAAATATTAATGCAATACAAAATACACTACTATATACAAAAGGAGATGAACTATATAGACCCAATGCAATAGGAGAAGAAAAAAATATTTTGAAGGTACCTATAAACCCACTACAAGAAGAAATACAATGACAAAACAAATATTTTTAAAACCTAAGGAGCCTAACAATTGAATCACTCTAATAGGATAAGAAGCTTTAGAAAAATAATATCTAGAGAAGAAAGAGAAACTAAAACAAAAATATATTCAAATATAAGAAGAAAAATAATTTGCAATGGCCACTAGAGAAGGAAAAGACACCAAAAAAAAAAAAAATGGATGATAGAAGAGTCAAGTGATGAAGATGAGAATGATTTTTATCCTACAAAGAATAAACATGAGTGAATAGTAGAATAAATTAGAAAAATCATAATTCAAGAACAAGGAAAAGAGGATTATCATAGAGCTTTTTTTTTAAAAAGAAATTTCAACATAAAAAGTGTTACCTACTATTGTGGAGAAAAATAACTTGGTATAAAACAATAAAAAGTTTTATAAGTATTGGAAAAAATGGAAAATATCAAGACCACACATTAAATAATGAATAAAACTCCAAGGTAATGTAAAATCAAACCAATCATGATAAACTCACATTTTAATCATAGATAGGTCAAAAAAATTATGATTGAATTAGGGTTTGATTTCAATGATCCAAAAATAGTGTGGGAAAATATTGAGAAACCACAATTACATGAGACTCCATAAAATATTAGTCTAGCAGATAAAGTGTCATCCATAGTTACAATAGACATGTGGAATAATGTAAATGTTAACCTTCTAGGAAACAAATAAACAATAAATTTTAAAGTAATAGAAATAAAGGAACCATTTGAAACCTTTAATGCCCTATTAGGTCTATAATGTTTTGTAAAGTGTAAAAAAATTATTGATTCCAAGAGAGATGAATTATCATTTGTACACAACTATAAGTTAGTACATATACCTTGTGTTAGGAAATAATGCATAGATGCCCTGTTCATTTAAATCTATTTCCTACATAACCCCATGTGAAAAAAGCATGCATGCAAGCTTACAAAATAACCAAAATACATAGATAAAAATATACAAGCCACACGACAACACAATATATACCCTAGGAAAACCCTCATGAGGGAAAACCAAGCCTCCAAAAGCATCCATACTCCATCTATTATTCAACAATAAAATAATGTATGCACTTATAGAGTTACCATGAATATTTTTTAAGCATAAAGCCTCTCCAATGTATCCTCCATGTGTCAATCATGAATCCACACATCCCATGCCATCCCTTAGAAAGACATAATAATGATAGCCCACTCATCTAGCGAACCTTAACCACTAGACATGTGTTTGATTTTTAGATACAAGATCACACAAATACAACCAACTAGTAAGATAAAACCATGTGAACACAAAACCATTGATCCCTCATTTAAGATTGGGTACTAATTTTTCACTTTATTAAATTATTTCCCCAATATTAAATTATTATCTATGTCTCCCAAACATAAAATAATAACCCAATGTTACAATACAACTTTACAAGTGGCCTCCAAATAATTATTTAATGTGGCTAAAACAAACCTCCTAGGTGCACCATAAATATAAAATTATATAGTATAATAATTTATGCAATGGTGTACAACACCATGAGACACTAATATGAGTGGCACATGTGTAGAGGAAGTAGCATGATATGATTATGAAGAACTAAAAACACTATACTCACTAAAAAAATTCCAAAAATAAAAACATTTGATAAATCAAATTTAGGATAATTTTTTATTGATAGTAGTAATTAAAGCATTGATAGTGTTGTATTAGATGCTTGGCTAAAAGGATGAAAATAACTACAATATTAAAATATAATAGGAGAAAGGAAAACCTTTAGCCTATGTATAATAGGAAAAAACCTATTGCAATTATAGATATCCCTCCATATCCAATACCAAAGTCATCAACCATAAATTTAGCTCCTACTATTCAAATTGCAATGGAAATTAAACCATATTTCACATGGTTTATCTCATATTAAGTTACCTAGGTATTTACGTGTAGGCAACCTAACATCCTACTTATAAAACATGGAAATCCCTCACAATCCTAATAGAAATAACATATCTAGAATTACACTAGAACACTACTTATAAATTTATTTAAATACATGGGAAAACAAAGGGAATATGATGAAATACTATACATATAGATGTTTTATTGGAAACTCACAAAAATTACACAAACCTAGTATACCAACCAAGCGAGTAGAGACAACAATTTGGAAAGTGCTCCAATTTGACTTTTGCTACACATTTTCTTTATTTTATCTCAAAAAAATCATCAATAATTCACTTTAGATAATAAGGGAAATTATTTTATTACCTACAAAAGAAGACATAGAGATGATTGATAAAGAATAAAACATATTAGTATCTCCATGCAAAGAATGAATATGGAAACTTATAGAATTTATGTATAAAGTGGACAAAACTTAGTTCAATTTTCTTTAGAATAAAACAAATGACATTAATACCCTCTACTATTTTTCCTATAAGCATCAAAATTTTGAAAGAATGAAATAGGAACCCTTTGATGTGTTGTCATTGATGCCAACATTGTTTGTTAATAGTTGTGTCTAATTCGGTAAATAATTTTTGGTGACACCTTGATCCACTAATTTTCTTTGGATTTTCTCGTGTTATAAGATTGGCTTCACTATGTTGTTTGGGACTACTAAATACATCCATTTTCAATATTTCAAAATTTTTGGTTAATCAGATTGAAAGTTATGGATGATAAAATTTTGGTAAACAGTGTTATGGCTTATACAATGCAAGATGGTATGAGTTATCTGCTCCAAATTCCTCCAATGTTTGCAATAAAACTTTAAAATTTTGGGAGTTTTTTACAAGTGCCAATACTACATATATTCTAGATGGAACATGCTTATATGATCATATGGATGGTTGATGTTGGTTAGATTGGCTTATTTTGTGATTTGGTCTAATTCTTGGATGACCTAATACTTGAAATTGTGCTATGAAGATTAATATATATTTCGGATGTTAAGGGGATCTAATTTAGATCTATGCCAACCTAAATTCATTTTTTTCACATTTTATTTGAGTGCAAAGAATTTTTTTTCAAGTTTGGAGCTGAAAAAGTGTTTTTGAATTAAAATATGGCTACATCTAATTAGGCTGACCTAATTAATGTATCTAGATGTACTAGGGTATATATATGAAACACTTTTTGAATTGCATAATGGGATTAGGATGTAATGTGATGTTTGAAAAAGATTTTATATTGCAAACTTGTGAATTTGTATGTGTGAGATTAGAATAAAGACATAATTACTATGTATGTTTAGTGAATGCTAAGCATAGCAGTATTTTGTATTTAGAGATTCATTAGAACTGAATTCAGCACAAGGGAGGTGCATCTTATATGAGTTTTGGATGTGTAGCCACTTTTTTATTTTATCTATTTTTGGTTGTGAGCCTTATAAGGATAGTGTGTCCTAGCAATGGGTCCCCTGTAATATCTTATAACTAGTTATAATATATTGTGAGCTAATCCTCGTCGTGGTTTTTCACTTTTTGGATTCTCATGGTAAAAATCTTGGTGTTCATATGTTATGATTTATTGTGATTTCTTTCATGTTTTAATTCATAGCTACAACTAGATATTTTTTTATTATTGGTTGGATTACAATGAAATGGTTTAATAGAATATTGATTCACCCCCTTTCTCAATATTTTTGGTTTCAACAATTAGTATGAGAGCCTAGTTCCTTTCGAAAAGCCTAACAACTTGAGGAAGATCTTGGAGGTTGAACACATGGTTGACAAAAAGTAACCTATTCCTTCAGAAGAAATTTCTGCAATCAAGAATATGAAGAGGATGATTGCATGTTTGAAAAAAAAAGAACTTAAAGCTACTCTTGAACATCTTGACAAAGTTGAAAGTGAGAACAAAATTTTGAAGGAAAGTCTAGGATAAGAAAATGAATTCATCAAAAAGTTTATAGAACAAATCAAGAAGTTCAAAAAAAGACATAGAGAAGTTAATGAACAGTTGAAGAAGGAAAATGAAGATATCACCAGACTAAAAGTGCAAGTGGGAGAAAATAAAAGAATTGAGGATTGTTTGAATACCACTATACAAAGAAAGATTGATGAATGTACAAAGCTTGAACAAGAAGTGGTAACCCTAAGATTAGATATGGAAAAATCAAGAACTCATGAGGAAAAATTCAAAACAAGTATTATAATGCTTGGTGAACTGATTGCAATTCACAAACCTTCTAAGGATAAAGGTGGTTTGGGACTTGAAGAAGTATAAATTTCAAATACAAATGACACCTAAAAAGGTTGACAATCAGAAGCAGAATCAAGGCAATGGTAGAAAGTTCAAGAATCAAAGAAGCAATACTGAAATACCTCCTATCAAACAACTAAATGCTCAAAGGTACTGATCTTTCAATGGTTTTTTTTTTCATGTAATAAATTTGGACATAAGGCTATAGAATTTAGAAGTATAAAGAATTGGAATGTTGGATCCTTCTTTGAATAATGTTTTGCATGTAAGAAATTTTGACATAAAGCTACTGAGTACAAAAGTTAGAGGATGAATAGATTTAATAATGGTAGAATGTTTCAATATTTCAATGGCTACTATTATACATCCAATGTATTTAGACATAAGGCTAACTAGTGTAGATCAAGAATGAATATAATTCACTTTGGTTAGAAAAATGTTGTATGCTACAACTGCAACAAAATTGGACTCATTTCAATATTTTGTAGAAGAAAGAATGGAATGCAGACTAATCCAGAACTAGGGAATAAACCAATGAACAAAGTTGATCCTATTGAAGTTAAGAATGAAATGGAGAAGATTTGGAAGAAAAAAGAGGAATTTGAGAACAAGGATGAATCAAATGAATCTATACCTACATCTAGTGTAGATAAATCTTTTGAAAACTAAGCCCATCTCAAGGCTTAGGGGGAGTAGTAGCAGATGAATCTAACAACCCCCTTAGAAATATGAGGTATCAAGTAGTGACACAAATATATGGTGAAAAATGGTATGCTTAAACTTTTGGAAAATAAACTGGTATAAAATATGCAAATATGAAGTATTATGGAGTAATTTAGGGTTTAGAGCATGTATCAATGAAGTGTTTAGCTACTTTTTAAAAAAATTGAAGCATTAAATATGAAATCAGGGTAGATCAGTAATGTATAAATTAAAATCATTAGTTTTTTTAAATCACTTTTGCACATTTGAAAGAAAGCAAAGTGAATTGAGAAGTGATTGAAGGCTATTCGAAGCAAATTAGTTCAAACCCTAGTTCCCATTGAGCATGAAAAAGGTATTTATAGCTATCTCTACTTTGTGGGTTTGTATTAGAAGTGATTTTACAATCATTGGAAGGTAGAATTGAGGTTATACTAGCTACAACAACTATATTTGTGATTACTAAAAGACCTAGACCCAAATTTAAGAGGTTTTCATGGAAAGTTTTCAATAATGACCTTGATAGTGCATTTTCTAAGATCCCAATTAAGTTTTTTCCCACTGAAGAAAAAATAATCTATATGTGTAGAAAATTGGAAAAGTATGATCACCATTAAGTACTTAAGAATGAATGGTCTAATGTGTTAACTAGAAATGACTTTTTGGTAAAACCAGAGTATGCAAACCTAGTGCAAAAGAAGCTAGACATTTGGAACTAGTATCCTAACTTTAGCAGTGATTTGGATGCAAAGTATGTGAGGATAGCCCTAAGTAGAATGCATGACAAATTAATGTGGGTTGATATTCCTAGACTTATTTCAAAGGATTTAATTAAGGTTGTGATTGGATTATGTGATATCGGACCCATACCTACGTTGAATTCAGTGAAGAATGATGTGGTTATGTGACTAACTAGTGCCACATTTTACAGAAGAGATTTAACAACCAAACCAATCACCAATCCTATAGTTAAATATGCATCTATTATGATTGGCCACAAAATATGCTTCCAAAACAGAGAGAACTTTGTATTTGCAACTATAATATATGTTGCTTATAACATGGTAGTGAATGGGAAAGACTATGATTTGTGTGAGTTGCTTTGACAACAACTTCTAGAAACTTACATCAAAACAAAACAAAGAAATGTGATTTCAAGTTCATAACATTGATTGTTTGCTTGCTTTTCTACTTTTTGAGGGAGCTACTTGGAAGTAAAAACATTGTGTGGGACAGAAGTAGACTGGTAGTACACCAAATTTTTTAATACTTACACAACATTAGAGATTACAATTCCCAAGCTAATACATTGACTACATTTTTTGTAGTATTCCAAATGAACATGTATGAAAGAGAAATAATTCCTAAGAGTTTGGTGGAGAAGTATGCAAATGACATAACCTTTCTAGTATCTATTGATGAATGCATAATAGAAGTGGTAGAACCTAGAACAATATGGATTGAGCCTTTGGGATATGAGATTTATGAGAATGAGGTTGAGCGATATATTGAAATATTATTGAAAATTCATAAAGACTCGTCCCTACCTAGACACAGTACATATGAGGAGAAATAAAGGGAAGTATACCTAGAAACCTCAACACTTGCTAGAACAAAAAGAGTGAATAAAAAAGTTCAAAAACTCTTTCGAATCAATGGAATTTCAAAAGAAGAAGTTGATAGATTAAGGGAAGTTGCAGCAGAAAGGAAAGCCAAAGCAACTAGTAAGTCCTTTGGACCACACAGATCTAGAATATCATCTTCCACCCCTTCCTCTGCATTGCCTACTACCACAACTATAGTTAAATGGAAGAAGGTGAATCCTAGTGCTCTAGAAATAGTTGATGTGTCTACACCCTTTGGACCCAACACCCAGACCTCAAAGAGGAAGAATGTATCTCAGGTAGCATCTCCTACTACCTCCAGAAGAAGAAAGAAATAGAAAGCATCTACAGGTCAAAACACAGCTGATGTTGTTGAAGAGGAGATAGAAAAATTAAAAGAATATTTTACAATACATGTGCACAAGAATCCTGACAAGAAAGATGACAAGAAAATAGATGAAGGCATATCAAATCCTTAGAAGAAGAATTCCAAGAATCCTCCCGTAAGAGCTAGTTCACCTATAAAGTTGGAATTATTGGTTAACAATATGTTAGAACATGATGGATTATTAGAAGTCACTACCAAATTATATGATGAGGTTGACGAAGAAGATAATGAAATTAGTATAGATGCTATTATTTAGTATATGATTATTTTGGATGCAAATATGGACAATATGAAGAATAGAGTAACTAATGTTGTATGGAAAGCCTTGATGAAAAGAAGGCATGAAGTTGTTAAACCTTAAAAAATGATCAAAATTGATGCTTTAAATGAGATTGGATCCTTTTTTTCTAAGGATGATCAGACTACCTTACTGGAAGTGTACACAAAGTAGTTTAGGGTAAATCAAAAAATTACCATTCTTATGGCTAAAGAAAAGGACAACAAAGAGAAGTTGAAAGAAGAAAATTTTGATACTATGAAATACATGGCACAAAAATTATAGATGATTATTTGTTCTTCATTCGATACAGCTCAAGTGAAGGAACCTAATAAAGATAATCTATTGATGCAGAGGAAAATATTCCTCCTATATCCAATTTAGATATTTTTCAAGAAGTTGTAGAAGTAAATGATTATTTTGCAGAAGAGACACCACATTTGGATGTTTTGGGGAATACGGTTGATGATACACATGTTCCTTCAGAGACATATGCTCCTCTAGAAGACATTGAGAATACAACTAGAGAAAATAATGACTTGATCAAAATAAGAATGATGTCAATGATAATTTTGAAGATCATCATAACAAACAAAATAAAGATATCAGAAATGAAGGTAAAGAAAATAAAAATGGAGAAGAAGAAAGTAAAAATGAATAGAACAATGATAGGAAAGATGAAAACAAGATAGTCAAAAGGAAAAAACCTCTGAAAAAGAAGAAGAGAAAGAAGAGAATCTGGAAGAAACTAAGGTTGAAAGAAATGAAGATCCCCAAAGGCTACAGAGCCATCAAAGTCATCTAGAGAACCCTCTGAAAGTACACTCAAGGATCTTCTAAAAAGACAAATAAGGATTCAACTGGCTATTCCACCAGAATTGATTCAACTCTCATCACAAAAAGGTTGTGCAAATCTAAATAAGATCTCACCTATTCATAGGATGGAGCTTGGAGATACTTTTATTGCCTCCAGAAGAAAGGAAATCATAGAAACTCATTAGAAGGGGTTGAGCTAATCAATGATGCCCTTAATTCTCTACAAGATGCAACCCTCAATACCATTACTGATGATTCTCTAACACTTGTTGAGAATTTAAAGTTTTTGGTTGATTCACTCAAGGAGCACACCTCTAATCTAAAGGAGCAGACTACAAAAGAGGTAGAATCAAGGCTTGCAAAGAAAATATTGCTTGAACTATAGGAAAAATGTGCAACTACACATAGAAAGGTAATGAAATGCTTGAAAGATGTCAAGGAATGTGAAGATGAGGCTCATATATTATTATTGTATTGCATGAGGTGGCTAGTTGCCACTCAAGGAATTAAAGACTTAATGGACTCAATAGAGTCACAATTAGCTAATTCCTCCAGAGCTTATGACATTGCAAAAGATAGAAACTATGCCTCCTAGACTGCCATTTTAGACTTGCAAAACATGTTTTTCACTTTGTAAAGATAGAAAGAGGATGTAATAAGGCATTTTAGACAGTTTGGAGACTTGGTGAAGACCAAACACATTTTGGTTTCAAGTGCGCTTGTGGATGCAAAAAAGCTAGAAATGATAAATCCTAATCCAACTTCTCTAGAAGAGGGAGAGGAGCATTTGGTGGGGTTGGAATTAATATATAAGGCACTTTCTATACATAAAAAGAGTTGGGATGAAGGGAAATTTTCTTGGGAATCCATTCTCAAGGAGCTTGAAGGTACTCCTCCAGGTGAACACATTTCACCTGGTATATTATTATTCTATTTTAGTTTCTTTCATTTTTTCCTTCTTGTACATATGATCATATGTAATTATTAAGATAACTCACTAAGGGGGAGCAACTCATTTCAGTTTACTTGTCTTTTTGTACATATGCATGTACAAGTATGTTTCTAGCACACTCTTTGTCCTTGATGTCAAAGGGGGAGAAGTTTTGGTGCCAAAATTGTTAAGATATTGTATTTGGAGAATTTTGGAGAAGTTTTAAGAAGATATAAAATGTTCTAGTGCTACAATTGTTATGTAACAGAGATTTTGGGGGAAGTTTTGATGTATATCTAAAAGCAAGAGTTCATACAAGTTTTAGAAGATGCTTTTGAAGTTGAATTTTTGGAGATTCATTTCTGGCACATGTTTCCATCAATGAAAAAGGGGGAGATTGTTGAAAGAATGAAGAAGGAACCCTTTTATATGTTGTCATTGATGCCAACATTGTTTTTAAAGACAATTTTGTCTAATCTCTTAAATAGTTTTTAGTGACACCTTGATCCAATAATTTGGTTCAAATTTTCTCCTATTATAAGATCAACTTATAAAGTTACAATATGTTTTTTAGAACTAATAAATACAATTATGTTCAATATTTCAATGATTTTGGGTGAGTAGAATTATGGGGGTCCAAAATGTGGTAATATAATTGAAAAGTGGCTAATGACATTTTTTATCCAAATTTGATGAAATGAAAAGGGTTTATTGATAAAAAATTAGCTTTTCACCAATATAAGATATGACTTATTTGGAATTAAATAGATAATTATTATTGATTTCCTACACGCATTTTGACTAAAGTCTTGATTGGTAGGCTAATTGAAAATATATATAATTCTTAAACAATTTCACATTTTTTGAATCTAAAAGATGCAACACATTCTATGCTTCCCATAGTATAGGATAGAGAAAAGTAAATTTGATTTTCATAAATTTTTGACCAAGTTATGGTGGTCAGACAAACAAGTTTTAATAGTTTTTAAAAATTTCTAATAAAAAATTCATAACTAATTATTTACTTGCAAAAAAAATCTAAAGAAAATGTGTCACATCCGGGCATGTGTCCTCTACTTATATTAAAAGTTTCAGAAAAATATATTATATTTTTATGTACTACTATATTGAAATTTCAAAATTTCACCGAATAGATTTACTTTTTTTCCAAAAGAGGACTAGTATCTTAGGAACTACATTCAATTTTCTACAAATTTTGTTCTTACAAATTTTTCAAATTATGTTAATAACTTATTCAAATTTTTATGTCAGGATGTCTAACTCTAATTTCTGAATTTTCATTGCCACTTAAGGGCCTAGTTTGGACCCCCATGATCCTACACTAACCCTTTTGGTTGATCATATTGAAAGTTACAAATGAAAGAAGTTCAAAAAATAGTGTTCAAGCTTATACAATGCAAGATGGTATGAGTTATTTGGTTCACATTCCTTGGGTGTTTGGAATCAAACTTAGAAATTTTGAGAGTTGGTTTGCAGGTGCTAGTACTACACATATTCCAGATGGTGTGTCCTTATAATATCATATGGATGGTTGATGTTAGTTAGATTGTCTTATTTTATTATTAGGTCTCATTCTTGGACGACCTAATACTTGAACTTGTACTATGAAGGTTAATATGTATTATGGATGTTAAGGGGATCTATTTTAGATCCATTCATGACAAAATAAATTCAAGTTTTTCACATTTTATTTGAATGTGAAGAAGTTTTGTTTGAATTTTGGAGCTAACAAAGTGTTTTTGAATTGAAATATGGTTGCATCTAATTAGGCCAACCTAATTAATATATGCAGATGTAATAGGGTATATATGTGGAACAATTTTTTAGTTGCATAATAGGATGAGGATGTAATGTGATGTGTGAAAAATTGTATATAGTGTGAACTTTAAAATTTGTATGTGTGAGATCAAAATAAAGATAGAATTTTTTTGTATGTTGAGTGACTGCTAATTAGAGCAGTATTTTGTATTCAAAGCTTCATTGGAACTGAATTTAGCATAAGAGAGGTGCATCTTACATCAATTCACACTTTGGTTGTGTAGCTACTTTTTTCTTGTTTCTATTTTTTATTGTGAGCCTTATAAGGACAGTTTGTCCTAGTAGTGAGGCCCTGTAATATCTTATAACTAGTTATAATATATTGTGTGCTAATCCTCATCGTGGTTTTTCCCTTTTTGGGTTTTCCATGTTAAAATCCTAGTGTTCATATTTTATGAGGTACATTGTGATTTCTTTCATGTTTTCATTCATGGTTGCAGCTAGATATGTTTTTATTATTGGTTGGATTATGATGAAATGGCTTAAAAAATATTGATTTACACCCCCCCTCCTCTCAGTATTTTGGGTGTTCAACACAACAGGCGTAGAAACCCTAAAGAATCAAATGGATCACATTAAATTTAATATTATTTTTATAGATATCCAATATAAATGATACTAAAAAGGACATTGAAGGCACAACCAAGGTAGAGATAAAAAAAATGCATAACTTCAATAGATCCAAGTGGGAGGTAATCAAAGAATGAATTAAGTATCTCCAAGAGGTGTTTATCTTGATACTTTCTCATCTTTCTAGATTACTTTCTCATATGCACAGATAATAACCACACAAATGGTGAAAAAAGGATACATTAAAATTTGTCATATATTTGTCACACTTGTGCCAAGTTTTGGCTAGTTTTTTATTCAATGGATAAATTAAAAAAATTTGTTATGAGTAATTTGTAATTGGAAGCCCTTTCTAACTTGGTATGTGGGGTTTATGAGTTTGGAATGGATTATATTCTTTAAAACTTGAAGGAATTTAAGAGTCTAGATTATATAAGGTAGAGACATGTGACATAGGCTCATCTAAATTGTGGACTATTCTTCCATTATTATTGGTCATGAATTGACTCTATTCTTACAAGATAAGACATTGATCTCTTATAGCTACAACCAACCCAACACCTAAAATTTAGAAATAGTGAACATTCAAAAAATTATAACTTATTAGATATACTTTTCTTCATGGAGTTTAAAGGATGGAAAGGGTAGGCCTAATTTATTTCCCATTTATCACCCCTTTGCACATTTGATATGAAGATAAATTAGTTTGTATAATTTATCTTATCACGACCCTTTTTCCTCTATTGAAATTTATATTATCAAGTATTAAAGAAAAAGGTAAAATTTAATTATTTTGATTTATATATTTCATTTGGTAATCATTTTGAATTTATTTATTGGATCTTGATTTGATCTTTATATATATAACAATTGATGCTTGAGGATTAATTAATAACATTATTTTTTATATCTTTTTCCCGCTCTCCCCACCCTCTACTTGTGTTTGAATAGCCTACGCGCATGGTGGATTCTGCCCTGGGGATACCCCATGGCCCCCCTTTGGCCCTCCCTGACCTAAGTCTAGCCTTGTCTCATGTGGCCTCATGTTCCTCGGGAGACACTCCTAGAAGGATAGGTCTTTTGACTATAGATCTTTTGGTGCCTCTCGAGTCTTCAGTTGAAGTGTCGGCATTTGTGATTCCTCTTGATTCTCTTGGGTGGAAGGATATTCTAACCAATAGTAAACAAATATCTCTCTTGCCTCCCCCTCATGGGGAAGAGGTTATTATGTCTAGAATGGACTTTTCTATTTCTGATTCAGACAGTGATAGGATTCTCTCCTCCATGGAGAATGCAATAGTGGGTCAATTTCTCTCCTTCCACCCTACTGTTGATATGGTTAGGAGATGGGTTGCTGCTAAATGGCGACTCAAGGGAAGTGTGGAAATATGCACTATGTCTGGTGGGATTTTTCTTTTCAAGTTCACGACACCAGAAGATCTGATATTTGTCCTATCTTCTGGAACTTTGGTTTATGGTAAGCACAGTTTGAATTTATGTCATTGGAAGTCAGGGTTTAACCATGATGTGGACCTCAATAAGTTGGATCCGGTTTGTATTCACCTTCTCGAGTTGGCTCTAGGATACTGGGATGAATCTATATTCAAGAGCATTGGTGATTCCCTAGGACACTTCATTACTTCCAACTCCATCACCAAATTGAATTCCAGGTTAGTGTTTGCCCACTTCTATGTAAAATTTTGTGTGAATAAGTCTCTCCCTAACTCTATTAAGCTCTACTCTAAATTTGAGACCTGGGTCCAACCTATGTGCTATGAAAATGTTGTGTTTTACTGTTAGAAGTGCACCAAATTGGGGCACCTTATTTCTGACTCTAATTCCTCTTTTAATAATCTTAACAAGTGAGACTCTGCTACTTCTTATGGTTCCCCTCCTAGAGTCGAAGACTTGAAAAAATATGGTTCTACATCCTTGGAAGCTTTATTTGATATTCCAAGCTCTATGGCTCCTTCACCTAAATTAGTGACTAGCGATGATTTTCCTAATCCTGATATACCTATCCCTAAGTCTGTGACCAAGATTGACCCGGCTACAAGTATTGCTAATCTGTCTTTAGCTAAGAATATGGCTTGTGTAAAGGTGTTGGAAATAGAGAATCCTTCTTCTAGCATGGCATTTGGGAGTGAGGTTTTTGCTGATGGTGCACAATTGGAGGTGGCTTCAGTAGGAACTAGTGAGAATATAGGAGAAGAGAGTGAAATATGGGAGGATATGGGTAATGGAGAGGCGACAACTTTCATCTCAGAGGATTTGAAAATGGAGTCTACTACTAATGAGGAAAATTGTATAACCCCAAAGAAAAAAGGGAGGAAGAAAAAGGTGGATGTGGGAGGAGAGTCCAAGCCAAGTAGGCCATCCAACAGATCAACGAGATTAAGAGAAACCAATAATGAGATTGCAATGGGAAAATAGAGGACATTGGAGGTGTCCTCCAAGAAAGGTCAAAAATGAATTTCATGTCTTGGAATGTGCATGGAATGAATAGCTCCCATAAGCAACTTGCTTTAAAAAACTATGTTCTTGAACATAAGATTGTTATCTTACTTCTACAAGAAACCAAGATGAAGAAAGCTAATTTTGATAATGTTGCTAATTACATATGGCCAGGGGCCACTTACTCTTACAGTGATGCTGAAGGGGCCTCAGGATGGATAGCGATGCTCCTGAACCCCTCTAGATTAAATGGCACTAAACTATTTTGTTGTCAGAGTAGTGTTGGTGTTTCATTTACCTTCTTGAGTAGCTCTTGGTCACTTATCAATGTTTATGCGCACAACCAAAGGAATGCTAGGTCTATTGTTTGGTTGACTCTTGTTGACTGGATAAAAAACAACGGTGGTTATCATTGGCTAGTGGTTGGTTATTTCAACTCCCCCCTATTTCCCTCAGAGAAAAGTGGTGGTCTAGTCGATTACTCTGACATCATGACAGATCTAGAAAACTTTTTGAGTTCTACTGGCATGATTGACACTGACTTGATGGGCCAATCTTTTACCTGGACTAGAAAATGTATGGGGGAAGACTTGATTCAAGTTAGACTGGATCATTTCCTTTGTTCTAGTAATTGTGAGTCCTACTTAGTGCCACTTTGAGGTCTCTACCATGGACTATTTCTGATCGCAATCCTTTGTTGTTAACTTCATGTGATCAGTCTGCTATTGGACCTTACCCTTTCTGCTTTGAAATCATGTGGAACTCAAACCCTGATTTCAAAATGAAAATTGTTGAATGGTGGAATATTCTTGTGCACAATTCCCCCATGTTCAAAATCTTTTTTAGGCTAAAACACATTAAATGTATGGTGAAGGGATGGAACAAAAGAGTCTTTTGGGATGTTTTCCAAGAGAAAAAAATCATTGGGAATAAATTGAGAATGGTTCAAAATAAAATGGAGGAGGGTGATATCAGTTCGTCCACTTGCAAATTGGAGAAAGAGAACTAGAGAAAGTGGTAACAAATTCTTAAGAAAGAAGAGATTTTCTGGAAATAGAAATCTAGGGTTCAATGGCTGAAAGAAGGAGATAGGAACACTTCCTTCTTTCATATTTCTATTGTCAAACATAAGAGGAGGAATCAGTTAAACAAGTTACACAATTCTCAGGGTGAGGTTGTCAATCCCCCCTCCCTAATTGGTCTTGTGGAAGCAGACTACTTCTAGAAGGCTTATGCGGCTCCTGTTGAAGCTCCTAACCCATCCCTTGATGATCATTTGTTGGACTCGCTCCCGATTTTAATATCTCAGGTCGACAATCTAGGGATCCTCAATCTTGTCTCACTTGATGAGGTTAAGTTGGCCACTTTCAGCATGTGGGAATTCAAAGCTCCTGGCCCCGATGGTTTCCCTCCAACTTTCATTCAGACCTTCTAGGAGATTAGTGGTGAGGGACTTGCTTTAGTTGCTCGTGATTTCTTCAAGTCTTGGAAGATTCTTAGGCAACTAAATCACACATTCATTGCTCTTATTCCCAAGGTGGTTGATCCTCAACATATGGTTGACTTTCTCCCTATGAGCCTATGCAATACTTTTTATAAAATCCTCTCTAAAATTTGTCAACTACATCAAATTGTTCCTTGATAAAATTATTATCCCAACCCAAAAAGGGTTTGTGCCTAGTAGGCATCTCCTTGATTCTACCATTACCACACATGAATTACTTCACTCCATGGATAGATGCAACTATTCTAGAATGTACCTCAAGCTTGACATCTCTAAAGCCTATGACAAGGTGATATGGAATTTTTTCCCTAAAGTTCTTGCTAAGTTTGGACTCAATCAATTAGTGATAAACCTAATAATGTAATGTGTTACCATGGTTAAGTACTTTGTTTTGGTCAATTTTTATCCTAGAGGTATCAGACAGGGTGACCCCCTCTCACCATATTTGTTTATACTGGTGATAGATGTCCTAAGCAGGAACTTCTCTAATATGCTATTGGAGGGGTCCATTAAAGGTATTAAGGTTACTTATTTACTTGAAAGGACTATGATCGAACAATTTGTGGATGATACTTTTCTATTTGGGAAAACCTCGGTGTTGGAAGCCAGGAAATGGAAAATTTGTCTCAAAAACTATGCTACTTGTTTTGGACAATGCATTAACTACAATAAAATCATGATTTACTTCTTTAATAGCACTCCTACCTTGCAAAATCGAGTGACTGTTGTTCTAGGTTGTCTGAGTGGTTCTCTTCCTTCGGTTTATCTTGGGCTACCCCTAACTATCAAGGAAGTTACTCCTGAGTTTTTGAATTCTATTCTCGAAAGGATTCAAAGGAAGCTTGTTGGGTGGAAAGGCTCTTTACTCAGTCATGTTGGTAAATTGTAGCTTCTTTCTATTGTTCTTCAAGGTATCCCTATCTATTTCCTATCCATTTTTAGGAAACCTAGATATATTGCTAAGAAATTTGAGAGAATTGAAAAGTATTTCCTCTAGTCAAGAACCAAGGAAAAAAATAAGCTCACTTTGGTTAAATGGGATAAGGTTTTTCAACCGAAAAGTTTTGGTGGGCTTGGGATAAGGACCATTTCTAATTCTAATAATTCTCTTATGGAAAAAGTTGGCTGGGATCATCTGAGGGATAGAAAGGATTGGTGTGAGATCATGAGTTCCAAGTGCCTTCAAAATTGGTCGTTGATTGACTACATTTTAGAGGCTCACCCTTTGGGGTCCTTGGTTTGGAGGAGTATTTGCAATCTACAGGATCTAATAAGGAATGGGATCAAATGGAAGATAGGTAATGGTAATAAAATTAGATTTTGGGAGGACACTTGGTTACTTGACACCTCAATGGAAAACTATAAATTCAGGTTTCTTAAGGGTTTGGCTCAACAAGTGTTTGGCATATATATTAGGGATTATCTCATAGGGCCCCTAGGAGCTAGAAAATGGAATGGCATTGGCCTATGTTGTCCTTTATCCCCTAATCTATGTCTTCTTACCAAGACACTGTAGGAGTTATTGTCCCTCACCAGAATACCCCCTTCTTACAGAGGGGATGATTTGTTTTGGATCCATGATAACTAGGGTGATCTTATAGTTAAATCTACCTACAAACTGCTGACGAATCAGGGTATTATCAATGATTTCTAAAATAAGGTTTGTAATTGATACATGATACCAAAAGTTAGCTTCTTCTGGTGGACTGTCTACCATAATAATATTCTTACTTAGGAAAATCTAAGGAAAAGGGGATTCCAGATCCCTAATAGATGCTTTATGTGTAAATGCAACAAAGAATCAGTTGATCATTTGTTGTTACACTGCCCTTTTGTTGTGAAGGTGTGGGAGTTGGCTTTAGGTAGATTGGGGATTCAGTGGATTATGTGTAAGGAAACCATATATTTCATCTTGAGCTATTATAGACCCTTTACCCATCCTTTAACTAGTGAAATGTGGAACCAAGTCCCTCCCATTATATGTTGGTGCTTATGGAAAGAGAGGAACATAGGATCTTCAGGAACATTGAGATGAACCTGAAAGAGGTGTTTGGTATTGGATATTGACTAATTGTGGAAAATATCTTTCTCTTCAAAGGGAAAAGCCTTGACAAAGGACCTACTAAGATGGAAATAAGCATAGCTAAAGCTTTGCACCAGAACCTAGATGCCAATTCTTTTGAAAACTCTATGATTCTCACTCGGAGAGCCACTATTTGGAAACCCCCTGATAGGGGCTAGTTTAAACTTAAGTTTGTTGGGACTGCTAAGGGAAACCCAGGCAGAGCAAGTATAAGAGTGATCAGGGATCATAGAGGGAAGTGTGTGTAAGAAAAATATGTGAATTACATCAAATGAATAGCCTATTCTCTCAAATCTTATTTGTGCACAAATCACTCGGATGTCACCTAAGAAATGAATAGCCTATTTAACTATAATGCAAAATCTAAATCTACATCTACATAATTGAATGATTCAACTGGATGAAATTATGAAATGACATGATGAGTAAACTATTGTATACAAAGTGATATGAAAATGATCTAATGTAGAAATAATCTAATGTAAATGAAATGTAGATGATCCTAAATGTTGAATTGAACTAAGAAACATCTAAAGGAGCCATGATTCTAAAAAAATTGCTTATCTATTCTAAAATATTGAATTGAAAATGAAAACTAAGCTCTTAAAGACTTAAATAAATTTCTATAGAGTTATGTTATGCAAATTCTTCTGATGAAAAAGTTGTAAATGGGCCTCAATTTATAGATTTTACCAAGGCATTTGGTGAGTTGGCAGCCATTAACGATTGAGATTTGATCTAGAGATATCGACGATAAAGAATGAGAAGGATGGAGAAAACAAGGCAATTTTTCCCTTTAATAAAACCATTTTCCAAGTGTAAGAAGGAATCATTTGAATGAAGGAGCCATGTGTCTTGAAGGTGTTTAAAATTGTTAAGAACAAATATCCATTTTAGAAAATTATTATTATTATTATTTTCATGTGACGCATGGTAAGCTAGAGGGTGAGGTGGAAGGTAGTTAGAGAAATATGTAGAAATGTGACAAATTTGAATTTAAAAATTCAACTATAATGAGAGGGAGTCAATTAAAATAAAACAAATTATTTAGATTTTTTTATTTCAATTAAATCATGAAGAGGGTGAATTAGAATAGAGGAAATTAGAAAATACGAACTATGTAAATAAATTTGCAATTTATTTATATAGTAGAAGAATAAAGATTTTATTAATTAAATAATTGATATTTAATTAATATTCTCCATACCAATTTTGGATGTATACATTTTTTCCCTATTTGAAGTGATGTGCTTATGCATTACTTTAAAGAAAAATTTACTAGTGCTGCTAAAAATTTTAATGATGCCCCAGACAATAATTTTCATAAGGTTATAACTATATGCCCCCTCGGGAGATAAAGTGAGGAATTTATGATAATAAAATATTTTTGGTGATTTTGAAAATTTTCAATTAATTTGTGATGATGACGATGATAAAATCCCGATTCGATAATATTCTAGCAATTTATCTCCCCATATTAAATATATTGAGTTGCCCCAATTAATTGACCCTTAAAAGAAATTAAAATATGCCACCAAAATTACCTCCTTTAATTACCTTTATTAAGAGGTAAAAAGTGAAAAAGAGTTCATTTGTGCCTATTGTGATTTGAAATTTGTTGAATTGAGAGAGAATTTTTGAGCTTTTGTGAAGATGTTGATCCCTCTACATACTAATTGATTCGGGCAGGTACGATGACATAATCGGCTAGTGGGATACGGACCTCCGGTAAGGATTTCGAAACATTCATTTATGATTTTGAAATGAATTTTTCACATTTTTTAATACAAATTTTAAATTTTAAAATTGTTTCGGCACTTCTAAATTTTTTCATGGTGCTTAGCTTAGGTTTTTTGGCACTTTAGCACTTCGAAGAAATTATCCAGCACTTCCAAGGTCTATTTTGGCACTTCTTCTTTTAGCGCTTCCACTTCCTGTAATGGCACTTCCAAGCTATCAATAGGTCTAATCTAGGAAATGGCACTTTTTCCCAAAGTTTCAACACATAGGAGAGATTTTCTGGTGCTTCCAATAAAATGGTGCTCCTGCCCAATTCCCTAGTGTTTAGGATAAATTCTCCAATGCATCCACAAAATGGTGCATCAAACTGGTTCTCTAGTGCATTGAGGGAATTTTTCAGCACATTGGTTAAAATGGCACTTCCGCATCACACAACGGCGCATTTGCCAATTTTGGCACTTTGAAGGTCTATTTTGGCACTTCCAGGGCAGATTGAAGATTTTGTGATTTTTCTCCTTGAAATTTGTGATGTTTGATCATGTCAGCCAATGATTAGGTATTGATAATAGAGTAGATGATTTAGTAACCTCATGATAGGCAAGATACACTAATAATGATGTCATTTTGACCTCATGATAGGTGAGAACCAAAAAAAAATGTTGACAAGATTTGATGAAAATATCATTAGAACTGATAGGTTGATCGATTGATGTTTGATTATTTTTCTAATTTGATTTGATTGATATGCTAATTTGTGATTTTGTAAAATGATAGCAGATGGATTTATATAATCTTCAATCTCGAGAGTGATTCCCATGCACTTGGGCAATGATTCCATAATTGTTCATGTTGATAGGGATATTGTTGTGTGATGTGGTCTATCATCATTGTTTGATATGCCCTGGGTTAGGATTAACTTGGGATTGTTGATGAACAACACTTTCCATCTGCCCATCGGAGAGATGACTGTTACACCCGAGGATGTGTATAGGATTTTGTGGATTCCTATAGCAGGTGAAATTGTGACCTATGATCACATGGAGCAGGGAGAGACAGATACTTTACATCATTTTTTCTAGGACGATCATATTGTTGGATATTGGATACCATGGTAGGAGATGTTTACTAGATATGCCCCTTTTCTTTCCATTCTTGTAGGATTTTTTGGTGGCTTCCTATGTCTCGACAAGAGCAAAAAGGTATTTTCCATCAGTTGGGGTCGCACTTTAGAGTAGATGATCTAGTTTGGGACCCTTTTTTCCTAGGGTTCATGTATGCTTGCACACCTATATCACAATTTGCACCAGGTGGTGTATCTCAGAGGAGCTAGCTTATCAGTAGGAGTTACCTTGCTCTAGGTCTAGGTTGGGAGCATATTGCAATGACACGGCTAGAGATAGATACATTTCAGCCATTTGGGAGGCCTTTATATCTATGGTTATGTAGGCACAATTCTCCAACATAAGCTAGAAAAACTAGAGTATTGGAGACGAGTGTTAGATGATCTGGATACAGTTATATGGTGGCCATATGTAGATTGTGAGCAGTGCATCGAGGATCACTTAGAGGTTTCTTATTTGATGACTTCTAGATATCTCATTGGGAGGACTCATTATATTATTGAGAGATTCATGTTACAAAGAGTGCTCAAACAGTATGGCAGGGTCCAGGGGATGCCTTAGGGATCAGCCATGTATGCCTACAGACAGCAGGATGCAACTGAGTGGTGACCTACATTGTCCTATGATGTTATGTGCGATGAGTACCTTCATCTTCAGCTAGTGCTCTAGGATTATCATCCAGAGATAGTTGAGGGATACATGAGTGAGGAGTATATAGTGTATTTTGGTCAACATCCCTTTCGAAGGATTTCAAGGCCTGATGAGCCCATACCGACATTTGAGGATGATGAGGATAGGCCACTGGATGAAGACGACGCAGAGACAATGGTGATGAGGAGGGAGAGGGTGGAGATGAGGGTAGTGATGATGATGGAGGAGATGATGGGGGTGATTATGGTGTTGGAGGAGATGAAGGAGGTGGTGCAATTCTTGGTTTTGATGCTAAAGTGCCTCGCAGGAGGTGATCCTTGGTGGTAGTAGCACAATAGCATGTACAGATATGCTTTCCCTCACAGCAGCAACAATCACATATCATTGCTTTACACACTTAGGTTCAAACTATTTAGGGACAACTGACATAGTTACAGGGTTAGCTACAAGTGCAGACACAATTGTTGATGTAGGTACAAGCACAACTCTTATAGGCCTAGGGGCAGATATAGACATTGATAGTTGAGAGGGATGTTGCTCGACAACATTTGGAATAGGTACATGGGTAGGTATAGGGGTAGGTTGTAGCATTGACCGCAAAGAGAGACACATTAAGATGATGGGCCGAGTAGGTGGACATTACCGAGAGGTTGCAACAAGCTATGATAGCGGCTGGGACTATTGATTACTTTAGGGAGATACGTCACACCTCTCAAGAGGCTCAGTTTTATACAGATTTGTATCATGAGATGGTCCCTCCTAAGTGGCGAGAGAGCTTTAGTTGATCTTGGACTAGCAGGTCCCAGTCACAGATAGTGAGCATGGGTGTGATGCATCCATTGCTAGGGAATCAGAGGAATCCAGGTGCAAGTCCCTTAGGTACAGCAGGGGGTGCAGGTCCAGTGAGACTAGCATTATTTGGGGGCAGTACCACATAGTTCTGAAATTTGTTGTTGTATCATGATGTATATACCGACTCTTGATTATATCACCATTTTGATGATGTATTTCTTGAAATTCAGATATCCTTGTACATTTTACATAATTTGACATATATATGCAACAATGATGATGATCCTATGTGTTTGTTTGCATTGATTTATGATGCATGCATTTAATTTCTATGTTATGTATGTTATGTGATACTTCATGATGATGATATTATATGTGTTATGATCCTATGTTTTTTTTATGAAAATGTCCATATGCTATTATTTTTGTATTTTTCTAATGCAATAATGTATGATGCGATGAATGGAAAATAATGTTAATGCAAAGATGAATTCCCCTAATAATGAATAACTCTATATTTTCCTATGGATGTATGGAATGCATGGTAATTTATGTCTTTTTTGTATTTTTGGATGCAAGTATTATGATCTAATGCATGTATGAAGTGAATAGCATCATCCTTTTAACCTTGATTTTCTATTATTTTTGGGATTTTTCAATTTTCCAATTTTTAGGTGTTTTCTGAGATTTTGACCAAAAACCTAACCTAAAGACCTATCCTAAGGGTCTCAAGGGCATATCAAAGCTAAGCCTTTCCTACGTTATATACGCAGAGACCATGTATTTTGACCAACTCAACTGATTTACAAGACTAAGATAAGAACAAAAAAATACTTACAACGAACTGTGACAGTGCAATTTTCTGATGTGACTAAAGTTCAATGTTAGATTTCTGGTATGACAAGGATGTTCGATGCATTTCTGATGGTGACTGAAATTTGATGTTAGATTTTAGTATGACCATTTTTTTTGTTATTTTTTCCTCCTATCATTTTTCTGTTGGTTCAAGTTCAAAGTTTGTTGCCCCCAGGGAGTTTAGATTTTTTCCCCCAGTGGAAACAAAGCAGTTTATTATGGATATGTACAATATTCAAAAAGCCAAGGTGTGACACAACCGACATAATAGGATATGCACATGCACCCCAAATGAAGGATGTGGATGGTAATGGTACCAAGCTAGTGATCAACACATGTTCCTATAGAGGAAGAAGCAAGCCTATCATAAATAGCGCATGTTGCTAGGTTTTCACCACTTGCTTTTATTGCACTTTTTTAGATTTTATGATTTTTTTTGTACTTTTTCATTTTTTTGATTTTTTTGTATTTTTCATCTTTCACTCTTTTGATTTTTTTTTTTTTATGTTTTTAAATTTTTTCACTTTTTTGATATTTTTTATGTCACCAAGATGCCCATTTGCCAAGTTTTCACTAGGGTGATCATTTTTTCAGGACATTTTTGATGTTTTTTTTTTAGACTTTTTCTAATGTTTTTGGATTTTTTCTGAACTTTTTCTTATGTTTTTGAATTTTTTCAGGACTTTTTCTGATGTTTTTGGATTTTGTAGAACTTTTTCAGTTGCAATGGTTGAATTATGCATAAAATTTCTTGAGATGAAGACTATTCATGGGTTCTTCAAACAAGTCCCCTTCTGGCATGGACAACTAGTATGCTCCTAAACCATAAACTGACACAATGACAAAGGGCCCCAACCAATTTGGTTCAAAATTTCCTTTCTTCTCTTTTTCCTATTGATTGTGTGGATTCTCCTTCAAAACTAAGTCACCAACTTGGAACGTTCTAGGTTTGAATTTATGGTTGTAACTTTTGGACATCCTTTGTTGGTAGGATTTCAGGTAGTTCACTGCATGTTCACGCCTCTCATCTAACAATTCTAGTTCTTGCAATCTTGAGACCCAATAGTCTTCATCAGGGATGATATCTTTCAATGAAACCTAGAGGAATGGTATTTCAACTTCAATAGGTATGATGTCCTCAGACCCATATACGAAAGCATACGGTGTAGCTCTCATTGGTGTGAAAATACTAGTGTGGTATGCCCACAAAGCGAGGTTTAATTCAATGTGACAATCACATCCTACATTATTGATAGTTTCTTAAGAATCTTTAGAATAGTTTTGTTGGAAGCCTCTACTTGACTATTCCCCTGGAGATAATATGGTGTAGAGAAGCGATGTTGGATATTGAACTTATCACATAATTCTTGCATGTCTTTATTTTTTAATGGTCTTTTGTTGTCAGTGACAATGGATTGAAAAATTTCATACCAACAAATGATGTAGTTGAGGGTGAATGATGAAATTTTATTTCTTGTGATACTGGTTAGAGGAACAACTTCAATCCATTTTGTGAAGTATTTTGTAGTTGTGATGACAAACTTGTGTCTGTTTGATGAAGATAGATGGATTTTACCAACAACATCTAGTCCTCATTGAAAAAATGGCCATGTGAATGCAAAAGGTTGGAGTTCTTGCATTGGTGCATGGATGAGGTTATAATGAATCTGACATTTCTGACATTTCTTCACAAGATGGAAATACTCCTTTTCCGTAGTTGGCCAGTAATATCCTAAATGAAAGAGATTCTGGGCTAAGGTTAGACCACTTGAATATGTCCCACAAACACCTTCATGGACTTCTCGTAAAGCCATTTCAGACTCATCATGTTGTAGACATCATAGGAGAGTTTCATCAAGACCTTGTTGGTATAGTACATCCGCAATAAGTGTATGTCGAGTGGCTCGATGAATGAAGTTGCATTTTTTATTCCCTAACAAGTCGGGTAGAAGAGTGTTATCTTTCAGGTAGGTATAAATTTCACTATAGATTGAGGTATTGGTATCAGATAGGTGATAGATAACATGAGATTCAGTATCGTCATAGGCAGGGAAGAACAGTTGTTCCACCAAGAACTCAAAATGACTTCTTTTCTCTAGAATTTGTAACAAGGAAGCAATAGTAGCCATGGAATCAACAACTTTATTGTTCACTCTTGAAATCTTTTCAAATTTGATATCCACAAAATATTTCTTGAAATCATCTAGCATTCTCTTGTAGGGCATCAATTTTTCATCCTTTGTTTGATAATCAACATTGACTTGGTTAATGGCTAACTAAGAATCTCCATACACTTGCAATTCTAGGACCTTCCATTCTACAGCTATTTTGATCTCGATGATTAATGCTTCATATTCTACTATGTAGTTAGTATAGGGGAACATCAGTCTATATGATTTTGGTATGGTATTACCTTATGGCGTGAAAAATAGGATTTTGGCTCCTAATCCATGCTGGGTGTGTGATCCATCAAAGTATAGTGTCCACTGTCTTGCAGCCAAGGTGAGAACATCAACATATGGGAATTCAATGTGTAAGAGATGATTATCTAGTAATGGTGCCTCTACCAACTGATCAGCAACTTCTTGTTCTTTTATTGCCTTCCTATCTACATATTGGATATCAAATTCACTAAGTACCATGAACCACTTATCCAATCTCCCTGTTAGGTTAGGTTAGCTTTGTTGAGGAGATATTTGAGAGGATCTATTTTAGCTATCAACTTGATGGTGTGAGTTAGCATGCAGTGTCGTAGTTGTTGAGTAGCAAATACTACTACTAGAAAATCCTTTTCAATGGAGGTATAGTTGATCTCATATCCATTTAGCATCTTGCTAATGTAATAGATTGCTCATTCTTTACTTGCTAAATCTTCTTGTGCTAATAAGGCTCCCAATGATGTCTCTATTGTAGCAATATATAACAGTAGTAGCTTCCCTTCAGTTGGTGGTACTACGACAGGTGGATTCATTAAATATTTTTTCAAATGGTTGAATTCTCCTTCACATTTCTCATCCCATCAGAAGGAGACATTTTTATGCAATAGATGAGTGAAGGGATGGGTCTTTTCTGCCAACTATGAAATGAATCTGTGGATTGATTCAAACCTCCCTTGTAGAGATCGTAGTTGGCTAATGTTCTTTAGCAATGGCATTTCCATAATAGCTTTGAATTTGGTTGGATCTACCTCAATCCCTTTTTTTGAAACTATGTACCCTAGGAGTTTAGCTAATGTCACCCCAAACACACATTTCTTGGGATTTAGCCATACATTGAATTTCTCCAGCCTAGTGAAAATTTTATCTAGGATCTCCAAATGTCCTTCCCTAGTATATAATTTGGCCAATAAATCATCCACATTGTCTTCCATGAAAGTATGCATCATATCATCAAAAATTGTTGTCATGGCACGTTGGTAGGTAGCTCCAACATTCTTTAAGCTGAATGACATGATGTTCCAATAGAAGGTTCCCCATGGACAAGTAAATTTCATTTTATCTTCATCTTCGAGGGCTATTTTAATTTGGTTATACCCAAAAAATCCATACATCAGTGATCGCAGGCCACGTCCTACCATCAAGTCCACTATGATATCTATATTTGGCAGAGGAAAGTCATCCTTAGGACAAGATTTATTAAGATCTCAAAAATCTATGCAGATGTGAATGTTGTTGTCAGGACTTGAAACTGGTACTATATTGGAGATCCACTCTACATAGTCAATGGGTCTGATGAATCTTTCATCTAACAACTTCTTGAACTCTTCCTTTACCAATAGGGCGATATGGGGGTGCATTTTTCTCAAGTTTTGTTTGACTAGTTTCACTCCTGGAGGTAATGATATGTGATGAATGATGAGTTTCGGATCAATTCCCTGCATGTCAGCTTATGACCAAGCAAAGTTAATTTGTTTTTTTGGTGAAAATTTTGAGAAAGCTCGACTTTTCCTGGTTTGTCAAAGATGCTGCTAGATGGATAGTCTTCACCATCTCTTCATTGTTGATCTTGATAGATTAGGTGGGTTCAATCAATACTTTTGATCTTTCTTGAAAAATGTTCTAGGAGAGTATCAAAACTTCCATCCTTTGATGCCTCAGGGAGGTTTTTGCCATTGGATGCGCTCTTTGTTTTTAATTTTTCCATCTGGATTTGACACTGCCATTAAATGGTTTTCAATATTAGATCTATTTCTTGTATTATTTATTTTGCAACTGGAAGATTTGATACTCCCCTATGTGGAAGCCTTGTTACAATGTTCATCAGTGAAATCTATTTTGGGATTGTTGGCATAGAGGAAGTTGATAATGGCATCATCATTTAAAAATGTAGGGATGTCAAATGGCTCGGTTAGGTCCAATATATAAGCTTAGGATGTACTAAGGGTAAGAAGTCACTAGACTGGTGAAGGTCAGAAATGGTAAGAGTTCTAATAGCATTGTCTTCAATTTTTGCAATGGAAAAATCAAGATCTAGAAGGTAACTCTCCTCTGAATTATCTATTTCACTCTTAGTTGAATCATCTTCACTAGAATCATCAAGGAGTTGCAATCCAGATTCAAATGGTCTAGAAACTAACCCTTGTCCCTCTTCGAGTAGGGGTGCATATTTTTGTGCTACATCAATTTCCTTATCATGGAAATACTCTTTTGATAGGGAATCCCACTCATATTCATTGGAATTAGTCTCATGCTCATCACTGGCTTCTAACTCTAGGATTCTTTCAACCACCTTTTCTTTTGTGTCCTCTTTATAGCCTAGCCTAGTCTTGTCTTTTGGATTGATTAAAATGGGTTGAATTGGCTCTACAATTCCCTCTTTCATTTTTCCTATGAGACCTTTTCCTTCATATCCCATTTTTTCCAAGATAGTGAAACCTTTTCCATATTCAGTTGTATGTACATTTACAGTTGTTGCTTGGGATTCTTCTTCATCTTTATAATGCCAATTTAGAACATCATTGTCTTCTATTTCATCAAATCTAGTGCTCTCTTTTATAAATCATCCATCAAATTTTGGTAATTGGTTGTGAGGTCTGTTGCATTGACGTGGAGGGTTTCCCATAAAATTTTAGAGAAGAAAAGTGTGAAATACATAGGGACCACTCAAAGAAGTATTCACCAAAACCTTTTTCTTTGATTTGAACATTTTCATCAAATTGCTTTGACAAGGAATTCAATTGGGCTTCAGGATTTGAGGAAGTGGAGGAGCAACTTCTTTCTTCTCAAATTGTTTAGACATGGAACTGGATTGACCTTATTGATTGGAGGCAATAACCAATGGATTGGATGAAGAACTTGATTGGCTTTGATCATTGGAAGGAGTGGGAGTGGAAGCTTCTTTTTTATGAGGCACAAAAACATCTTGGATAGATTTTAGGGTATTGCAATACTAAGGACTATTTGAATCTTCCCAAATGGTGATTTCTTGACCACCACAAGGAAATTTTAGGCATTGATGGTAGGTTGACGAAACTACTTGCACTTCATTAATCCATGGGTGACCCAACAGTATGTTATAGGTCAAATCCTTGTCTAAGACTCGGTAGATTACATCTTTCTGAATTGGTCCCACTTGAATAGGTAAAACAATCAATCCCTGTGAAGATATTTCCTCATCATCATATGCTTTTATGGTGATATTTTTCTTTGAATCAATTACGTTCTCAGAGAATCCTAAGGCATGAACAAGCTTTAGAGTACATATATTCAGGCTAGCTCCTCCATCTATTAGGACGCATTTCACACGATGTGTATGAATTAGGACTTCAATGTGGAGAGCAGCATTGTGGGGATGAGAAATGGATGCATCATCATTTTCAGAAAAGGGTAGACAATGTGGTGTGGTCAAATGTCCCACCATGGCTTTGAATTTACAAAATTTGAGATTAGTTGGTACTATTGTGTCCACTAGGGCCTTTTCCAAAATCTCTTTGTGAGTAGGAATATTTTTGAGCAGTTCCAATATAGATATTTGTGCAGGTATTATTTGTAATTGGTCCACTATGTTATATTGATTGGATGATGTCACGAGGGTTCTAGATGAGCTTCCTTTTAAGAAATATTTGGCCTATGCTATTTTGGTTGCATTCACTGGTATGTTGTCTTGTTTCCCATTTATTTTAATGATATTCATTTGGGTGTCCATTGCAGTCACATCTGGTTTGGTGTCATTGGTTTTGTTTTACAGGGCAATGACGTGTTTTTCTTATTCCATTGGGGTGTCATAGATTCAATTATCATTTTTAGTAATGTCCTAATGATCATTGGTTTCAATGGTATTCATTTTTTCTTCTGGTATTGAAATATGATTTATGATAGTATCATGGACATAGTTTACATTCTTCCCCTTGCTATTTGTCGTAGATGATTCCCCTTTTTCATAGTTCAACAATGGGTTCTTAAATGCCCCATGATCTACGTTTGTTTGGAGTCCCTCTATTCGTGTGATTTTTCTATCTATCAAGTCTTGTATTTTTTGTTTCAATTGCATGCAGCTATTTGTCTAGTGACCTTTGCATTGATGAAATTCACAGTAATAGGCATCATTCTACCATGATTATTTTACTTTTGGTTTAAAAATTTGAGTGTCAAGTAATGTTATGAGGTTATTTTAAAGAATTTCCCTCAATGCAGATTCATATGATTGACCCAAAGGTGTGATTTTTTTGTGGTTTGATTGCATTTGATAGGGTAAAGGTCTTGATGTGGTGTTAAATTGATTGTCACTCTTTTGATTGTTGGCTGGGTTGATATTCTGATTGGTGCCCTGATTGTTGTTTTGATAAGTTTTGGTGGCAGTTCCTGACAAATTAAAGATCAGTTTCACATTATGTGTTTTGCTAGCACCATTGTTAGCATTCTTGTTCCTTGTCCAAAATTTTAGTTTTTCATTGTTGTGATGATTGGAAGAACTAGCATTGTTTGATCCTTCATTGTGAATTTTAAATACCCCTCTTTTGCCTAGAGCATATTCAATTTTGACACCATTTTCTATCATTTTTTTGAAGCTAGGGGGACATTGCAATTGTAATTGATAGCTCATTTCACTGTTAAGGTTATCGATAAAAAATTTCAACTTTTCTTGTTCTGGTATAGGACGAGCATATCAATTGAACAATCTTCTCCACCTTTGTAACAACATGAGAAAAGATTCTCCTTGTTTCTATTTGGTATTACAAAGGTCCTTCATGGTTATCTCATGTGCGATGTTGTAGGAATATTGTGCGATCAATTTGTTAACAAGTTCTTGGAAGGATTTTATGCCTGGTTGTAATTTTGAAAACCATTCCATGTAATGACCTCCTAATCTATGAGGGAAGAGTCTCATCAGATATGTGTTCTCATGAAAAAATTCAAGACTCATTCAAAATTCTCGGACGTGGTCTATAGGGTCCGATTTCTTGTTGTATTTGTCTTATTTTGGTAATTCTTAGTTTTGAGGAAATGGTATCATGTTTAACCTTCTATCAAAGGGATAGGGACAAATATATTGTAACAAGTATCTTTTCAGAGTCCCTCCTTACAAATCTTGCAATTGTTGTTGAAGGTTTTGCATCTGATGGGTTAGAATAGCCATTTGATTTGGGGAGGTGTTTCAATCTCAGTTTTCTTTGAGGTTTTCTTCAATTTATTGACATCAAAGTTACTAGGTAATTTGGCTCCTTGATTTTCCAACATTAAGAGGCATTTTTACCCATCTTTCTCAAAGATTCTTTCTAGGAATTTATGGAATTTGGGATCTTGATTGGCTTGTTCTACATCCTTCTTTATCTCTTTTGCTTCGTTTTGGGAAACCTTGTGAAAGGGATTTTCATTGGATTTTGCAATGGTATTTTGAGATTCTGGTTCTTTTTCCTTGAGCTTTTGTTTTTGGGACCTTCTTAAAATGGGCATACAAGTTATGAAAGTTTGCTAAATTTTGATCGTTATTCTAGAGCACCCAAGGAATACCTAGGTTGAATAAAATAATGAATTCTATTGATATAACCAAGGTGATAAAAAATTGATTTAAAGTGTATTGTTTCAAGAAGAAGGATGATGAATCCTGATGGGGGAAACTCAACTTGATGATCAAATTGTGTGGTTTTAATGATGGGGCACTTTTTGGATGTGTGATCAAAGTTTAGGTGAGAAGGGATTTCACTTGTGGAAATCAATTATAACAAAGTTTTGGACTCTAAGGGATAATTCCAAACTTGAGAAGATTTTGCAATTTTGGGTTCCAATCGTGAAATGGTGAGAAATTTCCTTTTTAGACAAGATGTTCAAATCTTTTGAAGAGTCTTGGATTTTGAAAATAGTAGAACGAATACAAATCAAGTTTTTTTTAATGCTTTTTCTATAAAAATTGAAGAGTAATTTGTCCCTACATTCATAGAGAATAGAAAGACATTTTTGATGAAATTTTGGACTAAGAGCTATAGATTTTGGTTTTCAAAATTTTAATTTTTTGTGAAGTCATTGGATAAAGGACGTGTTTAAGCTCCTTGGTTTATGAGGAATGATCCTAAATTGGAAAAATCTTTAAAATCTGGTTCCAGAATGTCAGGTAAAGAACAATCATAATTCTCCTTTTATGAATTTTGGTGGAAGCGCCATTATAGTTAGTGGAAGCGCTAAAAGGAAGAAATGCCACAAAAAATATCAAATGCACCATAGAATGGCTGGGATGTGCTATAAAATTAGGTGAATGCACCATAGAATAGCTCAAATGTTCTAGATTTTTTGGTCAATGCGCTGCAAGATTTGGTGGATGCACCATAGAATTCAGGAGATGCACTAGAAAATGGGGTGGATGTGTCGTAACAGAAGGTGGATGCACTAGAAAAATCAGTGAAGGTGCTATAGAAAACAATGGAAGCACTGAATAGAGAATGCAATAGTTTTTTTCCAATTTACTTGATTTTTTTCTGGTGTTTGGTCAAAGGATATTTTGTTCTAGATGATGTATTTTGAATCATAGTTTTGCACTTTTCCAGTGTGTGGGGTTTTGTTTTAATTTTGGTTTGAAGACACTTTGACAAGCACAATCAAGCATAATGTACATTCCCTATAGATGTGAAAGACTATATTCTCTTGGATTCCACTCAGGTTTTACCCCAACTGCACTTATTTTTAGCAGATGAATTCAAAATCTTGGCTACATGGGCTCCCCCTTATAGTGCACTCACTTCTCAAGTCAACCAAGCTTCTAGCCTCCATAAAACTCCCATGGTAGGCTGATCATCTCTACTAAAAACTATGAGAATTTGGATGCCTTCACAACGACCGTTGTTGTACCAACAGAATAGATAAAGGTTTTGGCCACACTATTACAAGGGTTTTAGTAAGGACTTTTCATTCATGGGGGATAACCCATGTAGCGAGAGACAATTTCTTCCCTTTTCATCAAGACATCCTCGTGATATTGGATTTTTTTCCAATACCCACATTTATATCCTAGATGGAAATGCGCTTGGATTTAGCGTGTTGTCAGTTGGGTCGTTACCTTGGGTGAGTACTTTTTCCCCAAGGAAAGCCCTCTAGGATAAACAAAAGTGAGATAATATACCTATAGTTTGATCAATCTTTATTCCACATGAATAAAGAGAGAACCTAAGCTATATACCCTACTCACACTCACAGATTAACAAGAATGGGTCTGGCTTTTTGATCACCCAGTTAAGGGGAGAGCATATGCCTACCATTTAAAACACACCACAAATAATGAAAAGGAATGGGTCTGGCTTTTTGATCACCCAGTTAAGGGGAGAGCATATGCCTACCATTCCCACACGCAACAAACATGGTGTTCTTTCCTTGTTAGTTAATCTATGTTTCTAATTTAAGCAAGAAGGAAAGATATAAAATCCAACCCCTGTATCATATTTATCAGTATTTTATCATGAATTTTCTTTGATAGTGTTTTATGAAATCTGCAAAATAGAAAAGCCAACATCAGTTTTCATTCTTGGGAAAATTTTATAGAGGAAATTGAAAGAACCATTACAGTAAGTAGAAGTGCCAAAAAGGAAAAAGTGCCACAGAATCAATGAAAAGCACCACAAAAACTGGTAAAAGCACCATAGAAACCCCATGATGCACCACAAAATTGATTGGATGTTCCAGAGAAATCCTTCATAGCACTAGAACAGTCGATTGATGTGCCAGATAATCTTTAGGAAGTGCCATATAATTTAGCGGTTGTGCTAGAAAAACCCTTGCTTGAGCCTATAAAACACACTTTCTAGAGAATATCAAACTAATAGGGGCTAGGCCCCATAGTGGGCACCAATCTATGTGTGTAAGAAAAATATGTGAATTACATATAACTAATAACACACAATTAGATAGAAAGTATTATAGTAAGGAAATCTAAATAAATCAAAACACAATTTGATAACATAGTTCCTTAAAAACATCTCATCTTCCTCTAATCTTAAATGACCTAGTAATTTTTCTCTCAAATCTTACTTGTGCAAAAATCATTGGGATGTCACCTAAGAAATGAGTAGCCTATTTAACTACAATGCGGAATCTAAATCTACATCTACATGATTGAATGATTCAGCTAGATGAAATGATGAAATGACATGATGAGTAAACTATTGTATGCAAAGTGATATGAAAATGATATAATGCAAAATTAATCTAATGGAAATGAAATGTATATGATCCTAAATGTTGAATTAAAATAAGAAACATCTAAAGGAGCCATGATTCTAAAGAAAATTGCTAATCTATGCTAAAATGCTAAATTGAAAATGCAAACTGAGCTCTTAAAGACTTGAATGAATTTCTGCAAAGTGATGTTATGCAAATGATCCTTATGAAAAAAATTTAAATGGGCCTCAATTTATAGATTTTACCAAGGCATTTGGCGATTTGGCATCCATGAACGATTGATATTTGATCTTGAGATATCGATGGTGAAGAATGAGAAGGATGGAGAAAACAAGGCAATTGTTCCCTTTAATAAAACCATTTTTCCAAGTGTAAGAAGGAATCATTTGAATGAAGGATCCATATGTCTTGAAGGTGGTTACAATTGTTAAGAACAAATATCTATTTTAGAATTATTTTCATGTGAAAAATGGTAAGTTGGAGGGTGAGGTGGAAGGTAGTTAGATAAATATGTAGAAATGTGACAAATTTGAATTTAAAAATTCAAATTTAATGAGAGGGAGTCAATTAAAATAAAAAAAATTATGTAGATTTTTTTGTTTCAATTAAATCATGAAGAGGGTGAATTAGAATAGAGGAATTTAAAAATACGAACTATGTAAATAATTTGTGATTTATTTATAGATGGGAATAAAGATTTTATTAATTAAATGTAATCAATATTTAATTAATATTCTCGAGACAATTTTGGATGTATCTGAGGAAGTTTGTTGCTGGTTATGATGGGGGGAATTGATATTCATTCTTCCATGATAGCAGAAGCTAGAGCGTTGTTAAAGGGCTTATAGATAGTTGTCTCCTTGGGGATTGAGAACCTCCATATTGAAGGTGACTCTAAGTACATTATTGATGCTATTAATTTTGATAGCCTGTTGGGGTGGAGTACTAAAGACATTCTCCTATACATTAGATTACTTGTGTCTAAGACAAAATTAAAAGTGGCCAATCATATTTATAGAGAACGAAACCAAGTTGTTGATGCCTTAGCCAATTATGGCACACACTGGAAATTGTTCAAATGATGGCATGATCAAAGTAACCTTCCTCCTAGCATTCAAAGTATTATAGTGAAGGAACAAATCCCTTACTTGACCAATGATGAAAACTTAACATGTGTCTAGCTGGATATTAGGGGGATCCACATGCTTATCTGTAGGGCTATGTGGTCTTATTGTTTTGATGAGATGGATGAAAAGTTGTACTGATGGGATGGACAACAAGTGGCGTAATTCAAACTATGGCATGGAGCCCATTTTGAAAAATGAAATCATGATTTGCTTCAACAAGTACCTAATGATTAATACTAAGTTGGACCGTACCCTTCGTAATCTCCTTATGGGGATCTTATTAAGCTATCGAATTTTCAAGTTCTTTGTTCTTGATTTTTATGTGACTTGTAATTATGAAATAAAGCTCTTTTTTGGCTTATCTTTATCTGCTATTATGGTTTCGTGCCTTATAGCTTCTATTAGTGATATTACTAAATTAGGCCCGCCTCTGAAAGCTATCAATTTAGATGTTTCTAACTCTAGCCCTGTGGCTAATTTGCCTAGATTTTTGTGTTTCTTCTACATGGAAGGAAATCCTTACCTGCCTTTCATGTCCTATTTGCTTAGTCATTTGTGTGAGGAGATCCTCATTAATTCTTCCGCTAAGATTGATTTTGGGAAATTATTAACTCTTGTGTGTGACCTATCCTTAGGCTTGATTTCCAAAGACTATCATTTATGGCTTAAATTCCTTGATGTGCGGGTGATATTTCACCTTTTTATTATCTCTAACCTTATATTTTTTCAGGGCTCTTGGTTATATTGTGTGTAGAGAGGAATCATGGGAGGTGATAGGGTGCAGACGTAGCCGGATAATTGCAGTGAATTTCATAAGGATCCACTCGTTTGGCATGTTTGTGTTGAAGGTGGCCTTACTCCTTTGATGGAGAGGCTTGTGGGCCATGACCCTAATCTATCTGCTTAGTTCGTCAACTCTTGGAAGAATTGGCATGTGACTTTGGGTGGCATCTCTTTTACTGTGGAGGAGGAAGTGATAGTGCAGGTGACAGGTCTCCAGAGCACTAGTATTAAGCATCCAAAACACTCAAAGACCCAGGACAACAAAAGTATGAACAATTTTTTTGTGGGGAATGAGACGTCGGTGTGCAACCAGTTAGGGTTTGAATAGGAGGCTCTCCCTCAGCCATGGAACTAGGTGTGTCTTGCCTTGATGAAATATGTCATGCTAGAAGGTAGGTACAAGACCTATTACTTCTACCATTTCCCTCTGTTGAATCACCTCAGGCATAAATTTTTATTAAGCTTTCTATTTTTCTGCTTATGGACCTTGAAAATTTTGTTGAAAAATGTGTTGAGTCTTCTACTCTAAATCCTAATGAACCTACTCCCTTGCTTCTCCACTAGGGTCTTATCCTAAGACTCTACCACTTTCATCTAGCTTTATGCCTACCTAAACCTATTTCAGTCATCTGTATTGAAGAAATTGAGCCAACCAACTTATCTCTAGCTAAATCTAGAGGCCCTATTAGGAAAAATCACCCGGTCCCTGCCGACTCTCAAAAACCAAAGCCCATTGCTAAAAAGCTTAAGGGGTAAGAGGGAACTGCCCAAACTAGTGTGGAGGCTAGCTTGTGTGTTCTCAAGTCTATCCCTGCTAAGATTCCCAGTAAGCCCACCCTGAAAAAGAAAGGCAAGGAGGAGAAGGAGCCTTCGAGCAAAGGGAAAAATGTCATGAGCAAGGACTCATTGGGTGATACAGTGGTTGCGGAGACTGTGGTTATTG
>VDFB02047230.1:370633418-370691069 GCA_007258455.2 Sequoia sempervirens | reverse complement strand
TTGATCCATGAATTTTTTAGTGGCACAATTGATCATGATGATCAAGATGACTTTGATAATGTTCATAATTTACCTAAACTTGAGAAGGCATATGAGCCCGTTTATGAAGGCTCCCAAACAACTCTTTTCTCTATTGTATTGTTGTTGGTGAACTTGAAGGTTATGAATAGTTTATCCAACATAGAAATCTCATGGATGCTAAGGTATGTCATGTATGCCATATTTTTTCATCTTTTTTTGTTGTTAGTTCATCAGTAGTAAATAAAGGATGAAATATGCACCATTAATATTCTTTATATTAACAAAATATTATTTTGTTGTAGATTGATAGGTTATTTTTTGTTACCACCATCAAATATTTTACCTCGCTCATATTGAGATTTATCTGCCATTATGAAAGATATTGAAATGGAGTATCAAGCAATAGATGCATGTCCCAATGATCATATTATATATCATAAACAACATGAATTTGCAACAGAATTCCCAAAATGCTATATTAGTAGATCTCAAATAGATCAACTAACAAAAAAGGTGTCTCACAAGGTTCTTCATTATATTCCCATTATTCCATGTATGCAACAATTATTTAGGTGTGAAAGCTTAGCACAATTTATGGATTACCATGCATAGAATAGAAGTGGATATGATATTCTTTGAACTCCTATAGATGGTTCTGCATTTAGGGACATGGAGGAAAACTGGCCACACTTTAAAGAAGAACCTCATAATTTTAGGCTTTCATTGGCAGCGGACGGTGTCAATCCATTTGGAGCACTCAGACTTATTTACTCGGTGTGGCCTGTTTTGTTATCAACAATAACATTCCTCCATGGACGTCAATAAAGAGGGAGCACATAATGTTGGCAATGATTCTTCCAAGTATTTGTTTACATCAATTTTCTTTAAAGTAGTAGCATCTCATTTGTCTTATTTGTTGCATAATGGATTATATTTTTTTCATTTAATAGTCATGTACATTAATTTATATATATTGTAGTAAAATAGCTATAATAATTATGTAATGTTTATGTTCATTCAACTAGGTAAGTACCAAGTTAAAGATATGAATTTATATATTGAGCCTCTTATCGACGAGTTACTAAAGTTATGGAATGGCGTCACTATGTATGACCTCTCTAGACCAATGGGAAAAAGATAATTTCAATTCCATGCAATGCTTGTATGGACAATTCATGATGCCCCAAGGCTAACACATTTTTGTGGTATGTTATAACGTTTAGATTCACTTTAACGATATTTAATTTTATGAAGTAGATATCATGCAGGTTTTTAAACTAATCCATTCATTTTATATAATTATAAAAATTGACATATTTAATCCAATTATATATAATCTTATAGGTCTTCATACAAAGGGAAAATTTGCATGTCCATTTTGTGGTCCAAAGATGAAATCTCATCATTCAACAACTTTAGGAAAACACGTGTTTAATGAGTATAGGCACTTCTTCCACAAAAATCATAAGTATCAAACTACTGAAAAACATCTTTTCAATGGGAAAGAAGAGACTACATCAAAACCATGAAGAATGACACCTCGTTTATGGAAGTTGGAATATAATAGAATTAATCATCAAGCTTATACATCAGATCAATTTTTTTTATCTCATATATGATATTTTTGGAATTTATATTTTTATATTGTGTTTTTTTTACTCATACTATAATTGACAATGATTGTCGTTGTTAATTTGTTTAATTTATATGCTTCATGAAGGTCATCAAGGAATTAATGGCCAGCTTCCACAGGGACTAAAAATTTATTCTAGATAATTTAGTAGGTTTTCCTACTATGAGTAGCTAAAAATTGTGCATTTGTTTGATACAATGCATATTGGAAAGAATATAACATAAATGTTATGGAAAATATTATGGAGGGCATGACAAAGAAAAAATTGTCAAAATTTGAAGTGACATTCAGGAAGCCAATCATGTAATGAAAAATTCCATTCAATTAAATAGCGATGGATACCAAATTAATATAAGTTCTCTTCCTTGGTTATTAACGAAGCAACAAAGCAATGCGATAAAAGAAGTCATACAATTTTTTTTATTTCCCATAGGATTTTTTGTGAACATAATCAATATCATAACAAAGAAAGGTGAATTTGGGCCAGGGATGAAAACGCATGATTGGCATACCTTCATTAAGGTAATTATTCTGGTATATTTTATATCTATTTTTATACTAGATGTACTTTTCAATGTATTATGTTTACTAGTTTTGGAAAAAATAATGAAAAGATCATTTTATAATTGTTGCAGTACGTTCTACCTCTATCTCTCCCAGACAACTTCAACAATAATGTCAAGCAAGTTATATATGATCTTAGAAAATACATGAGGTAAATAGTGATATTTGTTCAATTTTTTGTATAGATCTTATATTTTCCATTTGTTTTACTTGTTATGTAATATATTGTATATTTTTGTTAAATATCGTTAATATATTTGTGCCTTGAATCACTTGTAGATGGATTTCATCTAAAGAAATCCATAAAGAATATATAACTTATTGGAGGAGAAAAATTCCTCATCTAATGTGTGAAATACAAAAGTGTCTACCTTCGACATTTTTCAATGTAGAAGAAAACTACCTCATACACCAAGTTGAGGAGATTGAATTGTGTGGACCAATACACACAAGGTCAATGAGGATGGTTGAGAGGCACTTGAAATTTTGGAAGGCTTTGGTTAGACAAAGAGAACATCATGTGGGATCTATGGTGGAGGGATATATGGTATACCAGACCATGGTGTACATTACTGAATATCTTCCTAAGTTTGCAACAAAGATCCATGTAGATCGCATTTGGGATCCCAACTCCATTAAAAAAATTGAAGGGTAGTACCTAATGGGGAAAGGTAGATTGAGGAAAGTAAGAGGTAATTATAAGATGCTCATGGAGATTAATTGGAATACATTTTACAATTCTCTCAATTCCTTGAAAAGAAACAACAGAGAACTAGTCCAAATAAAAGAATATTTCACACAAAAATAAAAAAGTACTGGTATTGTATTACTCCAGAAAATAGGTCTTTCACTCCTAAAAAGTATTAAAATATTAAAAAGTATTGATGATCAAATATTACAATTTGAATTTCATATATATAAGAAGAAGAACCAACAAAGGTGTCTCTTCGGATTGTATTTTGGAAAATAGTTAAACTACTGATCTTAATTAAACTTATAAAACAATTTAATCTTCTCCTCACACTGACTTAGTTGTTGAGAGATTTTTTTTATACTCCTCCAAGGTATGGGTATCCGCATCATGCACTACATTTCGAGCTTCATATTTGAGTTTTATCATCAATTTCATATGTTTGCATGCTCCATCTAGTAATACCCCTTCTTCTTTGATTGTATCCAATGCTTCCTGAAGTATCCTATTAGATTCATCCATCCAGTTAGCTCTCAAAAACACAGGAAAAATAACTCAAGAAGTTTCCAAACTCTTGGTTCGTTTTAGGGTAACATACAAGGCCAAATAGTTTAGACCTTCTTCTCTTCAGGTGCTACTAGACCTAGGTGGGTACACCTATATGAGTAAAGTAGACTTTATTTTTGTTTATTCTTCCAACAATTCATCCACAATGGCAAGTGGGAGTGGGCAATTGAATCTTCATTGTGGTATAGATTGTATAAGCAATATCAAGGCTAATCCTAATATGTTCAATTAACAGATGTAAAATATAAAATGGATGAACTAAAATGAAGTATGTAAGACTAGTGCCTCATTGGGTATATGGAGTCTAATGAAGGTCTAAAAAAGTGTAATATGTGATGACAATAATTCAAATTGTTCAACACAGAAATATAGCTTGCAACTTGTACAAACGTGCAAGTAAGTGATTGGCATATTCTACTTGAGATAAAATGATAACCCTAGTTATATGATTCTTCTTATTGATCCAATTAATACTTCCCATTTACTGTGATTGATTAGAAGGATTTAATCTCTACTTGAGAGAACCAAACAACCAAATCACACAATTACAACAAATGTGTATTGATAAACTGAATATATATTGGATATATCAATTTAAAAAACAAAAAAGTATCAAAATGGAGACAACTAAATAACTGTATAATTCCAACAAACAGCTGATGCCAAGATTAAGCCATGAATTCAAACATCTTCATTAACTTCACAAAAATTCATACATGCATCTGAGTCCTTTTAGATAAAAACATCATTGCAAAATTACTTATTGTATATTTCTCCTCTCTACCTATCTATATCTCTCCTAATCATATAGAACAGGTATAAATATAACAAACTATGAAAGGACATGTCCTTTCAAATTTTTTTTTGCATACCAACAATAATAAACTAGCAGTTAGGCTCTATGTAGCCATAAATGGATTTTTGAAAAAATGATCAAGGTAATCTTGACTTGCATGTATGTCAGCATCTCCAAGTGCATTCTGAATTGTATCTCCATGATCACCATCTATTTTTTCTACTCACAAGCCTCGTCCAGTGTTGAATTGTCTCATGTAGCTACCTTCAGAATTGTTTACAACATTGATTCACATTCCATAATCCATTTGTCTTTCTTCTTCAACTACCCTTTTTCTTCGAATAGCATTGGTAATCCCTTCTTAGTGGCATCAATCAACCCCTGTTCATCCCCCTACAATTCTTCCTTGAAATTCTTCCTGTCTCTTTATGAAAAAATTGGAAATATCAACAGCTACATTATCTGGAACATCCCTTTCACTTATTTCTTGGAGTTTCTCATGGATTCTCCCATAAATCCTATTATGTTCTTGTTTTGCATCATAATTTTTCAAATGTGTTCCCCAAATTTTACTCAACCAAGTCATCAAGCTAGCTCGCCTCTTCTTTATCATTGTAGTTCAAGTGCATCACATTTTCCATGTGATTATGCATTTGATCGTACCCACTAATATTTTGTATGAGAACTCTCTCCATGAGTTAATTGCTTTGTGGGTCCTAATGTTATTCCCACCATATCCTTCAAGTGATCATTCTCTCTAAGAAATCTTTCATTGTTCACTCTATACATTTCTTTTTCTTTCATCAAAATATGAATCTGTGCTTTATTCAATTTAGCAACATTAATTCCAATATATGTTGTGGTTATGGGATCAACCTCTCCAACATTTAAGGTCATCACATGCCCAAATTCCTTTTCAGTATCAATCACAACTGATTTCCTATGAGGTGGATATAGGGCCCAAATCATTAGGGACCCTTCATCTGGATTGTACCTAGATCCTTTGTATATCTCTGTCACACCTTTAGGGTTGGGCTTATATGTGGCATTATTTTTCTTCAAGAAAATATCAAAGAATAAGGAAGAATTCAAATCTAACCTGGGAAAAATGATGACTCCTACATCTTCTAGCAATTTTCTCCCCTTCTTATGGATCATATCCTCCATTTATTTATCCACACTTGTCTTCAAACTACCCAACAATTGTCCTTCATTAGTTGGTGTTAACCTTCAAATTGACTCCCTTATTTGATTCCCTTTCTACTTATACAAGAAAGCCTTAAACAATGGAGTTTTTACAAATTCATCATTAGCTATGAAGGATCTGTATGCAATTTTTCTTGCATCTGTTTCTGAACTCTCTTCAACTTCTATCTCCATGGGAGGTCATTTGTAAGCTTGAGTTCTTGATCTAGATATTTTGTTAGTTGTGTTGTGAGGCCTATTATCACTAGGTGTTTCCTCCTTTGAAGATAGCATCCAAACATCTAGAAATCCTCTGTTTTACTCATCAACCACTCATTCTACTTCCTCTTCTTCCATATTTATGATCAAACTATCATATTGATAGGGTATATGAACATACCCACCTAAGTTTATTTTGTCCCTTGCAAAGTTGATATACCCCTCTGGATCAAATCCTTTTTGAGGTGGACCTTTCTTCATGTTATATTGCAACAATTTATTCAAAAGAAAATCATTTCCTTCCCTTTCCAACATAGTGAAATCATTGAAACAAAGTGTGCTAGGCATAAATGCCTGCTTTCCAAAAGAACTTAAATTCATGAAATATGAATAATCTAATTTCCTAGCAATCTGAAGATAGGAAATCCTGTTAGGTACTATTCTTGGAAGGATAAAGGGTGTGTCCTCAAATCCATATATCTTGATCGTTGTTGCATCTTCCAAACAATACCAATCACCCCAATTATGATTAATAGAACCATTAAAGTCCTTGGGTCTGAGGAACCTTTTTATTTCATCAGAAAATGAATGTCCACAAGGGTGGTTATACAATTTATAGAATGGATTCACAAAGTATTCTTCAAAATGTATGATGCATGAATTGGAAAATATACTATCCCATATGGCAGTCCAAATTTGTACTGGTAACAGTCCTCCCTCGTCCAATTGTGAAACCCATAGCTTCTTAGGCCACATATTCAACTCTTGCCAATAGTAAAGAATCATATGTATCAGGATTAAATAATGCTTCAAATGCAAAACCAAAGACCCCTTTTCTATTGCCATCAATCCTACATCGAGCTCCTTGAAAATATGTGTGGTATAATTGAAAGGTTGAGAGTTATGGCACTGAATATCTATTGTAATTACCATTAGAACAATTGACATGTATTTAGGGGCATCCACCCCTAACACTTGGCACACTGAGTAATATGTATACCTCAGGTATGGTTCAAATAGGTCAACATGGAATGGGGGACCCTCATTATCATCCAATGGAGTTGCATTTCCATCCATTTTACATCTATGCAATGGCAGTCTCCAACCCTTGTATATTGTATCCAATCTCTAGAATTCTCTCTCTAGCTCCTCATATACAATTTTATCATTGTACAATCCTTCTAGATTAAACACCTCATAGATTTTGGCCTCTGATATGTGTATGAATGGTTTTAGCTTGGGATCATAACTAGTAGCTAACACTTTTATCAATTCCACATCTACAAACACATTTGGGCAGACCAACTTTCCTAGGTTAAATTTCTAGGGGTTACACACTTGTTCATACCAGTTCCTTTGGTGGTAATGGAAGATAAATAACTCATATCCCCTAATTAGGGTCCATATATCTCCTATGTGTTTGCACCTATCTTCTAACTTTTCTACATCCACCCTAAGCTGTGCAGAGCACCTAGCCCTAGGTCCAGAGTCAGGCAATTGATCAATTAGGTCCTGGTTCAATTTTATTTCGACTACCCCTAGTTCATTTTCAACTTCAATTTTCTATTTTTTACTCTTGGGGCGACTACTCTCACTCTATTTTTTTTCCTTTTGTTTTCCCTAAGCTCATTCCCTCCATTATACTATTTTTTTAAATGAAAAAATTAGAAAATGAAATTGCAGAAAACTTATAGATTCTATTTGAAATCCTTCGGCCACAAGGTTCTCTGGTTCTTCATCCTTCCTTTTGTTTCTTCTGCTGTGAATTCCACTGAATACCTTCTTCAATTATTTCTATTCAATTCAATAAATCAACTATCTCTTTGCATTTGTGCCACCATTAATGTTTCAACTCTGACCACAAGTTCACAATCTTCTTGAAATTATCACTATCACATCAAGTACCTTGTATCGAAAAGACAATTTAAATTCTAGGCGATTCTTTATATTTGGTTTTTTCCAACATTCACCAAACAACCTATTGGTCAGAGAAACAAAATATCTTTCTCACTGATACATGATTTATCCTTTCGATATTTGTAAATGTTTCCAAAAGTAACTTCGATGATCTTTTGATCTATTCACACCTTCGTCGGCAATAAATCATGCTTTGCTAAGAAATTCTGCAATTTCTCCGATGCTACAAGTCCCCCCGATGTTCATTCCTCCAATCTTGAATATGTTGCGAAGACTCTCACTGATATTATTCTCATCGACGTGACATGGAGCGTCAAGAGAACCTTTCGAACTTACACCGATAGCTTCACATTTTCCTAATATACTCCTATGTGTGTGATCGGTGAGACACGATGAAGTTCTTACTGATGGTGATTCACTGTTAGGACATAATTGCTCTGTATGACCTTTTGGCTTCAATCCAATGATGCTTGTCTTCTCGATGAGTAGTTTCCTTTGTATAATTGGTGTGAGAGGATACATGTCTCACCAATATATTTCATCAACAAAACTCATAAGCTTGTTCTTAATGATAGATATCACACCGATATCATTTTTCTTGCCAATGATCCTCCATGTTAGTGAAACTGTGAGCTATGTCCACCCGATATGTATTCACCTAGGAAATTTGATTGATATGAAAACTTGGATTTCCTATCAATATGCTGAAAACACCATCATTGGAAAACAATGACTTAGAGATCGGGGGACCTGCACCAAGTCTTGCCAATATGGATCAAAATGTTTTTACTTAGAGAATTTTTTGGGGATCAAATTTGATTGTGATCACAGGAAATTACATCAAGATTTGGTTTTCTATGAGGGATTTATGAATGTATAATTTTTATAAAATTTCAATTCCAACACATCCAATCATCTTTTTCCTTCATAAACTTGTTCTTATCACATAATTTGGGTAATCCCAACTTCAGAGTATCATCAAAACCTATGTTTTATGAATGTAAGTCTTCATCTTTTTTGTCATGCTTTCTCATGATTTTTTCAATGGCCGAGATGGAATTGGTGTCGGATCCCTCATGTAGTTGTATATCATGTCTCTTAGTACCCAATTTTTTTTTCACTCTCCCATGCTCAAGAATGGCTGTATAGTTCTTTTTGTGAACATGCCAAAAATCATCAAGGAATATCTTCAATTTCATAAATATCTTGTGCAACATCATTTCCACAGTGTCAAATTGAAGGTCCTTCATCTTTTCTACTATTTTTTGATGTCCTTCTTGCAATTGCTCATGTTCACTCTACAACTCTGTATCACTTCCAAAGGTTATCCTCATTCTGGCATCTTTCATGGCAGCAATTTCCAAATCTAACTTTTCACTTTTCATTTTGTAATAATTTATTTCTTTCATCAACTATATTGTTTGTGCCTTGATGAACTTGGAAATGCTTATGCCATGTCTACCAAAGCCACAGGGTCAGTTTCCCCAACTTTAAGGGTCATCATGTGTCCAAAGGATTTTTCGATATCGATGATCTTTGGCCTTTTGTGAGGTGGGTATAGTGTCCATATCAACATTGAATTTTCATCAGGATTGAATCTTGACCCTATGTAAATTTCCTTCACAACCTCTATGTTTAAGTTGTATTCTCCTTCCTTGTTATGCAAAAAACTATAAAAAATTAAAGAGGCACTGAGGTCCCAACTAGGAAATACTATTACACTAGCTTCAAGTAACAACTGTCTACCCCTTTTAGGGGTCATCTTTTGCACTTCACTATTTATATCATCTTTCAACCTTTTCATCAATTGTTGTTCATTTTCTGGGGTAATATTTTGGATGGATTCCCTCAACCTTTTTCCTTTGTAATTATATTATAAAAAAGATTTAAATTCTCTTGACTTAACAAATTCATTATCAGAAATAAAGGATTCATAGGATGTAATCCTATCATCTTCATCTACACATAATTCCTTGGCTACTTGTAAGTCCCTATCAGGGAGTTCTTCATATTCATCATTCATCATCCGAGAGACTATTCTCTATTGTGATTGTGCTTCATTTTCTTCCACAAATTTTTCTTCAAATGAATCATCCATTTCTTGCAACCTTTTTCTTTTTTTTTTCTCTAAGTCCTTCATAAAATTTTCTATAACCTCCTCTGCTTCTTTGTCTTCTTTGTTCTTAAACACATCTTCATGCGGTATAGGAACATGGTGTATCCACTAAGTTTTTTCTTTTTCTTACAAGAGTGTATGTACCCTTCAGGGTCATAATTCATTCTTTGTGCATACTCCTTTAATTTGAATTCATCCAACAATGAAAGATACTAAGATCATTGATAGTGGGATGTTAGGTTTTTAGGTACATCAATTATAAATTAAGGTCATATACCATGGTAATTAACTAATTATAGGGTATGTGCAGGCTCATGATGGGCCAAAAAGTGGCGATATGATGGGTATGTGGCTAACAAGTTTTTTTTAACCCAAAATTGATGAAATAAAAAGGGTTTTTAAAGGAGATTCTCATCTTTCCACCAATATAAATTATTCTTTACTTTGAATTTAATAAATAATTATTATTCATTTTCTATTTGAATTATGACTAAAGTCTTGATTGATAGGCTGATTGAAAAACATGTATAGATTTCAAACGGTGTCACATTTTTTGAATCTGAAACATGCATCACAAACTATAGGATTAAAAAAAAATGAATTTCATGAAGTTTTGACCAAGTTAAGGTGGTCATAAATATGAGTTTTTAATATATTTTAAAATTTGTAATTAAGAATTCATAATTAATTATTTACTTGGAAAAAAATTACAAAAAAATATGCCTCACATCCAGACATGAGTCCTCTACTTATATCTAAAATCTTATTAAAAAATATTATTATTTTATTGTGGTTAGGGTGGTTAGATAGACACCTACTTATTTTTTCCATGAAATTTAAGTACTACTGCATTGAAATTTCAAATTTTCACCAAATAGATTATTATTTTTTAAAAATAAACCTAGTAGTTTCAAAACTACATTCAATTTTGTACAGATTCTATTGTTACATACTTTTTAAATAATATAGATAAGTTGTTCAAATTTTTACATCAAGTTGCTTAACTCTATTTTAAAAAAAAAAAAATCCACTTAAGGGCCTATTTTTTCCATGATGATCTTGCACATACCCTATGTCATTTGTGAATTTCAATTTTTTTTATACAGTTGGTCAAGAGTGGGATGCACTACATTTGTACGTCACAAACAATCTTGATTGGATGATAGTATGGATTGAACTATGTCAACAATCCAGTGACGCATTAACATGGGAAGGTGTGGCTTCATTGGTTAAAGAAGCTCACCGTAATGGAGATTCCAATATTACACCAAGGGAAATTGATTTAGCATATGGTTTAAGAGATAAAAAGGTACATATAAATATATTAATCACCCATATTATTTAATTATTTTCAATTATATTTATGTATATATATGTTGAGTTTTTTTTTCTTTGCATACATTCGGCCAAGAATAAATATGTTTATCAACTAACGATGGAATAATTTTTACATGTTTGACATATTGTAGGTGAAACACCACAAGGCTATGTGGTGCAATGGTCATAAATTTTGAATCAAAATGTTGGATGAAATGAATAAAACTTGTGATTCTAGGATAATTGCAGTCTTTCAAGTGACTAATGTTTCATCTAGAAGTGACATATATCTAAAAGTATTAGAAAATCAATACTATGGGATTTTGGATTATATACTTGAGTGTGACTTTAAGTCCTTCAAATTATTTTTGTTCATCTTCCAATGGTACAGGCTATGATTGAATGAAAATGATCCCAAGAGAACTATTATTGAACATGATAATGGATTTACCATGGTTAATACAAGGTCAATCGAGCGAGTTGGAAATGATCCCTATGTTCTTCCAAGCCAATATGAGCAGGTATTTTACTTAGAGGTTCCAAGTAAAGCAGGTTGGTCATTTTTTTTTAGACATGATCCAAGAGGAAGGCCGCTAAAGTATAATGTGGTAGAAGAAGAAGATACCGAAGAACTAGAAGATGATGTAGATGATGATCAAGATCAATAGTTAGTTGATGATGTGCCTAACCAAGATGTTGAAGAAGAGGAACTAGATCACGATTATATAGGAGTTAATGTTCATGAAGATGATATATGTGTGGATGATGACATTATCAAAACTAATATCAATGATGATGATGATGATGATATGACCAATCCTTACAATGTCGAATTTGGATTGGATGATACAGACAAAGAGTTGGATGAAGAAGAAGATAAATGACATTTAAATGTATGAGTTATGCGATTATATTATCTATTTGATATTGATTTCTTGATAGAATTATATTTGACTTATATGGTTACATAATTAATTCATGATGTACTTTTTCATGTTGTTAATTCTTGATGTTACAACTATTGTAGCTCTCCTATAAATTTCCATATGATCAAATCCTAATTACTCTATGACTATTTATTATTAGATATTATTTGATCATATCTTTGGTTATTTCATTCCCAAAAAATTAGCATTTCCTCATGTTGATTGCGCATAGTGACATGTGAATGGGGCCAACATTGATTTTTTTTCAATTTATGCTTGTATGGAGTGAAACTTTACATGGTTAGTCTAGACACATGTTTTGATGATATGGGAGGGTTTCAAGACTCAAACATGAGGTCATGCTATATAAATGCATCTCGTCCTTCCTAATAATACAATTTTCCTTATTCTTCATCTCTTTCATATATTGTTCTTAGCGTTTCTTTGGTTAATGGTTTCAAAAGACAAGGCTCTCTGAACCTCACCTTGGATCTATTGCACATCAGTTTGTGCATTTTCATATTTATATGATCTTTAAAAATCTCATTGAATATAAAGATGATAATAGGAAGCTAAAAAATTAAGTATATTTTGTTTATGGAACCTAAACCACCAGGTTTGTCACTCTAATGCTAAAAAAAAGTCAAATTAACCCCTAATACCTATTGGAAAAGCCAAAACATTCCTTACTTTCAAATTAACAAGAACGTATAAACCTTTTGAAACCACACATGCATGTTATGAAAGTGTATGGTAATCCTACTTATAGCAGAAGTTGACATGATCAGCTATCCAATGGCACTATATTGGAGGATAAACCCACCTATGGAATTAATTTAAGAGGAAAGGGATGCCTCTTAGTGGAATTTTGATTCTTGGATTAATGCATAGTGCTAAAATTATTTCTAGTGTTCTTCCCTTGGTGTTATATTTATCTCTACAATTTCCCATACTTAACCATTTCATCGTCCCTTTTCCCAAGCTATTTGTATCAAAATATAAACTTCGTCCAATCTCACATTAGCCCCTTAGGTAATTATCCATTTCCTCCAAGTTGAATGGAACCTTTTGTACCAATGCATCTATGTTTTCCTACCCTAATGGATCAAGACTTGACATCACCTTAAAAATTCTTCTTTATGTCATAACATATCTCTGAAGTTCCTTTGGCATGCTTTAGATGTGTCAATATTAACTAGATTGAATATATTAATTTTAAATTCTCTTAATACATTCCATGACAAGAAAATGACTCATTTGGATTAAGGAGTACTTTCCTAAACCATTCCTTCATATTCAACAATCCCTTCTCACACCCACATCATAATTCATATCCATGTTAGTTGTAATGAGTGTTTTAAACCAACAATCAATGAATCATAGGATAGAACAAAACTCATTATGCACAAGGATAAGAATCAAAGAGACTGAAATAATTGATTCGCTAGATATGCTCCCCATTATTGTAATAGACTAATGTAAAAAAATAAGTCATAACAAGAATAGATCCCAAAAAAACTAGGAAAAGAAACCGTGTAGGCTACATTAATAAGACATTGATTGCAAGCATTTCTTCCATGATGTTTAAATGACAAAATATAAGATATCTCAATCTTTAGTCAAGAAGTATTTGAATCACTAATTCCTACACATCCATCATGGTTAAACATCATATATCATAAGCCTTTTTAACAATCACTAGGATTGTATATAATATTCAATCATGTCATAGGAAATAAATCATCAAAAAATATAAAGAAAGAGAAAACAAACTATATAAGCTCAACAAGCCACCATACAAAAATTATATTTTGTAGAAAATAAAATAAATTTAATGTTGACATAGCATATATATTTTGTATATAAACTATATGTTGAAATAGCAGATATATAAACTATATATTTTGAATTTTAGCCCCACACGCATAGGATCATGACATAGCATACTATATCGAGACCCTAACTGGAGAGTTGCACTGAGAACCACTACATTCAACCCCTGAGTGGAGAGTTGTGATACTTGATTGGATGAGTGTTGCAAGGCCATCAAGAGTCAAGGAGGAAGACTAGGAACCATTTGGCAGGAGGAAAGCCAAAGCAAGAGGTGAGGGCACTTATAAAGTGAAAATTGACCAAGGGACAATGACTGTAAGTGATCTTTCCCCCACATTTGGAAATCTTGTTGCAAGTACAGTGATTTAGACTCTGTTTGTTCCCATCGAGGTGTTGCATGCTATATTTTGGTCAATTCAAGCCAATGTCCCATTAAAAAAGCCAAGTACTACCTAGTACTGGTGTTTGGTTAGTTTGAACAACCAAGCTTTGAGATGTTCAATCAGTTGTGTGTCCATTTTTGGCCTGTGAATTGCAGTTTTTGTATTTGTCTTAACATATTTTTTCTACTATAAGATTGAAAGGAATTCCTATCACATAACAACACATGAAGTTCACTAGGGTTCAAATTTCTAAACTTCAATGAAATAAATTTACATATTGAGGTTCACAAATGATCAAAGGGATTGAAAACAATACATGGTCCATGAGTGCAATGAAAAATTCATAGTTCCTATCCCTAAGAGAATGTATAGAATTCCATGATGAAGAGTTAGAGGAAGGAAACAAACTAACACAATCTCATTTGACAAGTCACAAACAATCTTGAACTTTCCTTCTTTTGACACACTTATTCAACTATATTTCCCTTAAAAAAACTCAACACAAACACTCAAATTTTTATTTAGAGTTCCAAACCATTGTGAGACCTTCAAAAACCTTAGTAAACTTCATCTTGATCAAAACAAACAAATTACCCAGTCCACCCTTTCATTTTACCATTAACTCTCTTTATGGTTGTCCTAAACTTCACAATTTCAACTCAACATAAAGTAATCTAACCCAAAATAGTATTTAGGCTAATATATACCACACAATTTCCATTCCATTTCACTTCAAACAAATTTAAACCATCTCCCATCCTTTATTCTTGACAATTTAACAAAATCATATACTGTACTTTCATTTTAGTCTCCAAAATAGGGCTATTATTAGATAGATTAATCAAAGCAATGGACTTTTTAACATCATGCTTACACCAAACCTTATATCAAATGATATCAAATTACACCTTGGTAATCTCTTAACCAAAACAACCAATAACTCACACTTAATCATCAAAATCCCTTAAAATTCTTACTATCATTGGTTCCTTCATACCCTATTTGCAACGCTTGTAGGTCTTCCAACCTATTTTTTAGGGCTTCATTCACAATCTAAGCTATATTACACAAGTCTATCCAAAATTTTCAATGACCTCCTTGTATAAATAAAACATATTCAAAACAGGTATCAATAATTTTACAACACAAGCTTCAAATATTGTTGTCTCAGATAGATTTAGGCCTAATTAGGCCTGATTTGTATAAAGGTTTGTTGCTTTACTAAATCCTGATGAAAGTACACTTTGCCAATGCTTGGGACATGTTTAGTTTGACTGGTATATGCTCTTCAAAGCATCAAATTATATTTACAAATTATTTTCACAAAACCCTAAGGGCTTAACCTTCATAATTACTCTGTTCACAGACTGTACACACAGTTTTTCAATCAAGAAAATTCATTCCCTCGCATCTTATCTTTATTATTTTTCCCTAAATCCACTAAAATATGAAAAAAAAATCATAGTAGGATAATCTCACAAGAAACCAAAAGATTCCACCAATTAATAAAGGATAAACATTATTATTTTTTTCTGCTTACCCTAACTGAGGGTTTTAGTAGTCTCAAGTAAATCCACAATAACTCACACAAATCTTAACTAAAATGCATGAATTTTGATGTAACAAGAAGGTGATTGAGATTATTACCATATAAAACCATTCTACCATGCTTTCAAGGCTGTACAATTCTGTACAATGCCTAGAAATGCAAGATTTCTAAAGAAAAATGATTAAAAATTAGAGTTTTTCCTTGAACTTATTCTTTATTCAACCACCATCGAAGTTCTAAAAGATACAAGAGCCTTTTTAAAGGAAAAAAAACTGACTTTTAGCCTTCTAACTGCCTCTAACTGACCCTAATGATTCTTCATCTCTTAATATTTCATTTTTGATTAAGTTGACAACTTTTTACATTGTTTTCATTTTTGCACTTTTGGACTTAATAAACACCAAATTACCTCAACATGAACTTAAATATATGAAAGGTGACTTTAATTTAACATGATTTAAAAATTAGGAGCAATAACATTGCATCAAATTTCAAAACATTGCTTCATAGAGGCCTAATTATGTCAAGGTGCTCCTGCACCAGTACAAGAGATGAAAAAAAGACAAGGAGCCATTAAAAACTTCTCAATATTTCACTGACTCAACCAAACCTCCAAAAGAACAGTACAAATTCTAGCACTAGGGAATACCTGAAAGAGAACACTAATGAAAGTGGACATTTTTTTTAATTTCCAAAAGAGTGTAAATGGTTCAAAGATGTTGTGGGTGTCTGGAAAATGGTGAAGGAATGCTAGATAGGGAGGGACCCAATTATCCTCTTTAACTAGATTCTTAAGAAAGAAAGAAACTCCAATACATTTTGGGGTTCTTTTGAGTAGGGCCCATCTTTTATTATTTTATTTGGGGAACCCAAATAACCATAGGGGTAGAAACCTATGGAGCTTAATCATTAAAGTAAAGGGGTCTGTCCATTTAGAAATAGATTGAAAGGATGGTTGCACGAGGGGCTATTTCACATCAAAGGTGGTCCAAAAAAATTCATAGACTAACTAACTAGACAATAGTACTACCTCAAAGGGACTATTTTCTTAGATGAAGGTGGTCCAAAAAATTTCATAGACAAGTACAAAAAGTAATAGTTCCTTCCACCAACTAACCCAATCTACCTCCAAGAAACAAGACAATGACTCCTCTAGATGTTCCCAAAACCCAAGGATTCAAAACAAAATATTGGTGACCCTACAAACCATTCCCATACTTACCAAGTGATCTCTGATCATCAGACCCTTACAAGGATTATTGATACATTGACAACTATTGTTACCTCCACATGCATTTGACTAGTAGTAATCCTCCAACCCCATACCTTGGGATCACATCACCATGAAATAAGTTCGTCCAACATCCTTATGAGTGAAGGTACCACCAAATAGTTATTTTTCAGATCTATCTTCCTTGAGTGAGGGAAATTCAGGAAGAGAAGAGGAAAGTGAGACATGTAGTAGGTCTAAAAGAGGGAGATCAACTAGAGGTAAAAAGATTAGAAGAAAATTCCATAAATGCATGGAATTTTTTCTTGTTGAAGGGGGGTCATTTTCTTATGATGATGAGAGCATAGGTGACATCGAGGTGCCCTTGAGGTACAAATATCTATGGAAATAATGTGCACCCAAGGAACTTCCTCCAATAAACATTGATCTTTATGTCAATGACAGGATATATTGCATAGCACCATCGTCATTACATGGTTTGGGCCTATTTTGCATGGACAACATAAAGGTATGTTATGAAAAAGTTATTGAATTGATGGAGTATGTTGGACCCTATTATAGTTAAAAATATTGGATGCAACTGGTTCGATATACATGAAGTATGCATAGGTATGCACTATCAACAAATTATATAAACCTAAAAGATAAGGATCAAAATAAATGAGTGGCTATGTACATTGATGGAAGGCCAAAAGCATCAAGGAATATTGCAAGGTTTATAAACAGAACATGACCTAGGTCAACAAATAAGCAACCTAATTGCATATTTGAGGTGCGTGAGGGAAACTGCATATTTGTATGTGCGATAAAATCAATAATTGTAAGGGAAGATTTGCTAATCAATTACAATTTGAATCACATAGATACAAACATAGTTACTATGGGGGTGGTATGTACTATATACCATTTTACCCAACCTCCAATTAATGACTCCAATATACCATTTTATTATTATGTTTTTTTCATAAATCTATTGGTTTCATTTTTTTAATTTTTTTTAATATGTAATTTTTTTCATAGCAAGACATTGATCATAGGGGGAAGGATTCGACCCAGAGCACAAATCACAATGTATCTTCAGATACTTCTACCCGATAGGTTTACCTCATTGTAATTGTACAATTAGATATGAGAAGTTTTTTTTATTATTATGTTTTTTTTCATAAGTTTATTGGGTTAATTTTGATAATGCTTTTAATATTCTTGTCATAGTTGAATGATTGGGGAAAGGCACCAGTAGTAGAGGAGATCATCCATAGGGAGGTGCAGTCATTATTATGCGATGATGAAATCACATATTCCACAAACCCTCTCGATATGATAAGGAAGACCCAAAAAACATGCAATGAAGAAATCCTTCAGTTCTTATTCATAGTGCCTCAAAAAAATGAGATAAGAGAAAGGGTTAAAATATTGACTAAGAGAGCACAAACTTGCAAGTAAGCTATCATGAGATCTTTAATTATAAAATAAGTTTATTCATGGTTTTATATTTTGTACACTTTTATGTCATGAACTAAAATATGTGTTGTTTTTACAAGATTTTTTGTCCTCATGATGTTGCTGGCCATGATCAGGGTACTACAGGTGCTGCTTGGGGAGTATGGGTTGGTACAAGTGTTGATCCTGATCTTCCTGCACATACATCACATCATCCAACCCCATCATCCCTGCCTATATTTTCGATTGAAATGTCAGCAACACATAGCATGTAGGCATCGGGTAGTGCACCCTCTAGTAGCAAACACATGCCTAACGCATGCCAAAACATGTGTTAGGACATGTACCTAGGGATGTAGAGGCCACTAGTACTGGTGATGTTTTAGTAGCATTTCTTGGATCTTCCCGTATTACTAGTACGAGAACATTGTTGGTGACATTTTTGGTGACCGAGGATTTTGTTCCCATAAAGATAGAGGTCCTAGGTACTTTAAATTTTTTTAATTATTATTATATATAATCCAATTGAAATTTACGTATTGATCACTCTTTTTAGTCTAATGATCCCATAATCATTTTATAGGAAATGATGTTTTTTATAAACATCTAAATGATATTACATTTGATATCTTTGAGCCCACCATAGGTACACCGTGGAATTCTCAAAATTAAGATTTAAAAGATGAGCTCATTAACCATTTAGTTGTGTTGTTCGATAATAACACATTCAACTGAACCAAGGTTGTTAAGAAAGTTGGTACCTATATAAAGTATGTGAGGGACCAATATAGGTCACATTTAGAGAAGAACAAAAAGTATGAGCATCCCCTCATGATTTCGGAGAGGGAGTGGAAGGACCTGGTGTTAGATGGAAAGGAGAAGGATGAAAAGACAAAAGGAAAGACACCACTGGGCCAAGGAAGGTATGTGATTCTATCAATAATGTAATTATATACTGATTACTCTTTCTTTTTACATAATCTAATGTATTTCAAATTTTTCATATATTGCCCAACACATCGAAAGAAACAAAGGAAAGACTAGAAAAACACATGCAACACAAACTTGGCTCTAGTGGTTATATGAAATTAGCCGCATGAATTGTAAATATCAATAAATGAAATATTGCATCAAAATAATAAATTGCAAACAATTTTATATTTATCACACCATAGAAGAAAAATCCATGATCTTATGCAAAAATGCAAGGCTCTGAATTCAATAGAGTGCCCACAAAAGAGGACCTGAAGATTTCCTTCTAGCAAGGCTATGGAGCCATGGCTGAATGCCTAAGACTCTTGACTAGGAAAACACAAGATTCCACTGCATCCAATACGCAGGTAAATAAACTCAATGAAGTTTATTTAAAATTTAATACTTTTGCAATCTATTCAATATTAATTTCCACCATAAATTAATTATGTGCCTATTTTTTTAAAACATGAAAGAAATGATAATATTGCACATGACATTGGAATGCAACCTAGTGAGGGTGGAGCACAACCTATAGATGAAGGTCATGGTGTGCCTCAGGGTACTGGATGTATTCATGTGATATACAAAACGTTTTATGGATTAATAGAATTAAACATCTTTAATTGCAATTGGTGTATTAATTAATGTAACCTTTCATGTTTCAACTTTAGAGCATGTAGAGCGTGATCAACATGTTGAGCATGATCAGGCCCTAGACAAGATCAGGAACATGATGTGGCCCCATTAGGTAAAGTGGACCACTCTAATGTCCTTTTAAACATATTTAATTTCAATTGGTGTATTAATTAATGTAACCTTTCATGTTTCAACTCCAGAGGATTTAGAGGGTGTTCAATATGTTGAGCATGAGGCTATAAGAAAATATCAGGAATAGGATGTGGCCCCATCAGGTAAAGAGCACCACTCTAATGTTATTTTAATTAATGAAATACTTGTAACAATAATAATAAAACATATCAATTTAACATTTCTTTGTTATTGCAGCAGACCCCCCCTTGCAGCGGCCTCCACGTCATGAGTACACGACTAGGCATACATTAAGATCACAAGTAGAGGGTAGAAAAAATTAAGGGGGAACAGATGATTTAGAAATCAATACTCCACTTCTTCTTTTAGCTGAAAAAATGAAAAAAAAAAAGTGATTGTAATCATATTATGACAACCATATTTTTGATAATAGGTTAATGAATGTTAAAAACTGATATTTTTGACAACCATATTTTTCATAATATGTAAAAGCTAAAAGAATGAATGTTATATGAACATAATGAATGAATGTGACTATGTTAATGAATGAATCTTATATGTTAATGAATGAATGTTATATGCTAATGAATGAATTTTATATGTTATTAATCGATGAATGAATGATTAATGTTATATGATTGGGTATGGGGAAATGAGATTGATGTGATGGGGGGGAGGGGCCAAATGATCTTCCACTGTCATGTGGCTAGCCCTATTAAGTAGCTAATATTAAACTATTCTCAAAACAAAGAGAAGATCAATAAGGTAATGCACTTTTCAATATTTTGTTATGCTGCATTCAACACATTTGTTAACAAACAAGAATTTTCAATTCTTAGATGAGGCATTGGAAATTATGGGAAGAGGAAACCCAAGTAGTGGAATATCAATTGTCAAATGGTGAGTAATTTTGAGTTTCCTTGCAATTGAGTTTTTCTAGGACCTTGCTCAATCCAGGAAGTGGATTTTTCCTCTTATATTGAATATTCCTCATCTCATCTAGTAGTCCTCTATGAATTTACTTTAGTAGATGCATCTATAACAAGTGTGTGTAGTTAAAAAGTGATGTTATCTTTCAAAAAAATTCATTCATATGCTACTACACTAGAATTAAACATAATATATTTGTTTACTTCTTGGTTCAAGTAGATCCTACAAGATTCAGATTTACACATGAAACTTCATTCGTAAGGCATCACACAAATTTCTAGAACCAAAATATGATTCTTGAATGGATTGTAAGTGGTTCACACCTTCAAAAAAATCAAGGGATGCATATTGTTGTCCCATATGTGGTCTAGAATTAACTTTCCTTGAATTGTAGGTATGTTTCTTTCAAGAATTCTTTTCGTCAGTACCTAAGGTTGATTACATGGCTCTGCTCCATGGCTTCATTGTGGTAAGGCTCACTTACCTAGAATCATCTTAACAGTTCCTTTAATTTGAGTCCCTACCCAATTCATGTCAATGGTTAATTTTTTTTAGTCCCTCAAGTTTTCAATCCATTCAACTGTACAAGCTCACTTGGCTCCAAATAGCAAGCTCAATTTTCAAAAATATATAAGGAGGTATTTCGATGATGACTTCAGGGTGGTGGTTGGAATCAGGTTAGTATACAAACTATTGAAAGCGTTCCTCCTTAGATGTCTATAATGGGTTTTCATGTTCTGCCTTGATCTTCACTTCTCATTTACATTAATACACACCCATGCTTTGAGCTGTATGCAGCCCTCCATTGTGGGAATTTTTTGTGGTTTTTTTGCATCTTAATGTGTCTAGTAAGCCTTCAACATAAAAGCCACCTTTATAATGTCTTCATTCTTCATGTTCTTATAAGTATTGTTAGCTCTATATGAGAACCTAATAAATGTTTTGTTGATTGTATGCACTATGTTTTGGAACAGGGTGGTATGCTTTCTTTTGGCTCTCTTATGTGCCCTTATGTGTAAGTTATGAAAGTTGTGTTTTAATGGAAGCATGAGCTAATAAAGTCCTTGTTGTATTTTTGGTGCTCATTATTAATTTTTTACCCAAATATGTAGATAGTTATGTTAGTTGGAACAAAACTATAAGCTACAATAACAGAGATGGCCATATAAACCCATGAGAGACATGTTGCAGTCAAAGGAATGCTAGTAGTGCAACCGAGTAATAAACAGTTCTAGTTCCATCGCCCAAAGTTTTTTCTCTTTTTTATACAATTTACTCTCTTCTAGGTATTAAAATTCTCTAGAAGCTGAAGTCTCAATGTAAATGCTACTTCTTGTTATTCACTATTCAGTGGAAGATACACTAAAACATCAATTTTACCTTATTTTGTGCAAAATTCTTTCTAGCTTGCTTTCATTTTATGTATATGGCTAAGCACAATGTTATTTGGTTAAGAATAAATATTTATATAAATACTCTTAAATAAAAGTTAAGTAATATAGTTGAATAGTTTACATCCTCCAATATAAATGCAACTTATTTAGACTTCATCTTTTGGCAACTACAGTATGAGTTTGGCTTGAGGTCCTGTTTCCATTCAAATTTTACATTTAACATGATCAGAGTTGCAATGGGGTGAGTGTACAAATGATGTAACTACAAACCACTATGTTCATCCACATTTTCAGTTACCATTCTAGAATTAGTGTCAAACAAAATTCTTATCTAAAGTAAAGATGATAGATTTATGATAGATAGGAAATCCTTTGAATTAGTTTTTTGGCTTCAATTTCCCTTCCTAATTGTCACACAATTTTTTAAAGAATTTTAAATCTCTATTTTAGAGACATATGTAGACTAACATGGATTTCTTGTGCATGTGTGGAGGATCACTGTGCAATTTTTGTGTAGCTATATCACACTTCCTCTTTATGCACTTGTGACACAGGTATTTCTTTTTATGCACCAAGAAGATAGAGTTAAATTTGGGTGTTCTCTAGATGTACATTCAATTTAGTAGCATTATGCTGAATCCCATAAACAAAAACCAATGTGGTTATATTGCTAGAATTCTATTCCAATTTATTACTATAAAAATGTGGATTTTATTGTGCTTAATATTTTATCTGGTACTAAATTTTTTAAAACAATTGAAGTAGAATAAATAAATTCCTAGAATATAGAGAATTGTTTACTAAAGACTATGTTAGGGAGGGAAGATGTTTGAACGAATATTTTTTTTTTAAACTCAAGGGTTTTGTTGTAATTTTGACGAACATAGCCTGACAAACCACAAAAAATTGTGGCAAGGTTGTTGTACAAGCAATGTAGTTTTCGTCATAATGGAAACAATGGTTTTCTCCACCTTGTCAAAAAATGGACGAATGTTTGGTGTTTTTTAGACGATTTCAAATGGGCGTTCTGCAACGTTTTGTAATTTTTTGTGTCGATAGATGGAAAAAGTTGCGTTGATTTTGTGACGGACACTGCCAACATTTTATGTGGTGCTAACCGATGATTTTTTTTGTGGTTTTGATGTATAAAAATTGGTCGTTAAAGTGATGAAAATATAGTGACAAAATTTAAATCAATGTTGCATCGGTAAGTCGACAATATTTTGTCGATATGTCACCAAACATTCATCAGAATTTGTAGTCAAATACAATAGTTCTATATTTCAAAAGAAATGATATTATGCTGAAGAAGGTGTGACTGATGAAGAATCTGATAAAGAAAATGGAAATGAAGATGAATGGGATTTCATTTTTTTCAAGTAAAATGGTCTGGTGGCAAGGTATGTTCAGGATCATCATGGAAAAAACAAGCCCTTAAGTGGAAAAAAAATCAAAAAAATCAGAGTTAGGAAACTTGACATAAAAATTTGAATAAGCTATCTATATTATTTCAAAAATATGTAAGAATAAAATCTATAGAAAATTGAATTTAGTTTCTAAACTACTAGGTTTTTTTTTAAATCTATTTGGTGAAAATTTGAAATTTCAATGCAGAGTACTTAAATTTTAGGGAAAAAATAAGAAGTAGCTATATGTCTGACCACCCTAACCATAATAAAATGATAATATTTTTTTATAATATTTTAGACATAAGTAGAGTACTCATGTCCGATGTGATGCATATTTTTTTGTAATTTATTTCCAAGTAAATAATTAATTATGATTTTCTTATTACAAATTTTAAAAAATATAAAAACTCGTATGTCTAACTACCTTAACTTGGTCAAAGCTTCATGAAATTCAATTTTTCTTTTTTTAATAATATAGTATGTGAAGCATAGAATGTGATACATGTTTTGGATTCAAAAAATGTGATACCATTTGAAAGCTATAGATTTTTTTCAATCAACCTATCAATCAACACTTTAGTCATAATTCAAATAGAAAATGAATAATAATTATTTATTAAATTCAAAGTAAAGAATAATTTATATTGGTGGAAAGTTGAGAATCTCCTTTAAAAACCCTTTTCATTTCGTCATTTTTGGGTAAAAAAATGTTGTCAGTGACATACCCTACAAATACTCATCATATTGCCACTTTTTGGCCCACCATGATCCTGCACATACCTGGCTACTGAATCTACTAAAGTTGAGAAAGATCTTGCAACCCGAATTGAAGAAAAGGATGAGTGGGTTATTGATAGTAGATGCTCACATCATATGACTGGTGATAAAAGAAATTTTTTAAGTCTAAAGAAATATGACAATGGGGTTGTAAGATTCAGAGATAACAATGATGGTGTGATTTGTGGTAGAGGATCTATTTGTCTTGGTGGTAAACATAACACTGATGATATCCTTTATGTTGAAGGCTTGAAGCATAACCTATTGAGTTTTGGATAGATGGTGGATAGGGGTTACGATCTTCAGTTCAAAGATGGAAGATGCAAGATACTTGGAAGCTCTGGAAATGAAATTTCTTTAGGTACAAAGACAAAAGGTAATATTTTTCACCGGAGTGTTGGTAATGTAAGTTGTTTGATTGCTCAAGTGGATGAAATTTGGTTATGACATAGGAGGTTATGTCATGTGAATTTTGATAACATTGTCAAGGTAAGCTCCACTCAAGTAGTAAGAGATCTACCTAAGCTAGTGAAGCCTACTAACATAATATGCAAGGAATGTTAGATGAGAAAAAAAACTAGAGTTTCTTTTCAGAGCAAACAACATCATTCTAATGGAGTACTAGATTTGGTGCATACTGATCTATGCGGTCCCTCTAGAATAATAAGTCTACAAGGAGAAAGGTACTTTATGCTGCTTATTGATGATTACTCTAGGATGATATGGGTTGCTTTCTTAAGAGAAACATGTGAAGCATTAGAGAAGTTCAAAAGTTTCAAAGCTATGGCAGAGAATGAGACAGGTATGAAAATAAAATTCCTAAGGTTAGATAGAGGTGGTGAGTTCACCTCCTGAGAATTTAATTCTTTCTATGAAGAGCATGGAATAAAAAGATAGTTATTTGCTCCCTAAACCCCTCAACAGAATGGAGTTGTAGAGAGAGAGAGAGAGAAAAAAAAATAGATGCTACTAGAACAATGATGTTGGAAGGAAATGTGCCTCACATCTATTGGAGAGAAGTTGTAAGCACTGTTGTGTACACTTTAAACTAGGTAAATGTCAATGGTATTTTTGGTAAGACTCCTTTTGAGCTATGGTTTGGTTATAAGCCTACTGTTAAATATTTCAAGATCTTTGGAAGCAAGTGTTATATTAAGAGAGATGAGGACATATGAAAGTTTGATGCAAGGAGCGATGAATGAACCTTTCTAGGTTACTCTACTAAAATCAAGCCTTACCGGTGCTATAATAGAAAATTAAGAAAAATGGTTGAAAGTGCAAATGTTAGAGTTGATGAGTATTCTGCTAGATCATCTAGATATTGTGCATATGATTCAAATGACTAGCAAGATAGTACAGACAAAGGGAAGAATGCTAAGACATATAATCAAGTTCAAATTTTTTTGGTAAATCAAGAAATTCAAGGAGAGACAAGTAAAAGTTTAGAAGAAAGAAAATAAAAATCAGAAGTGTGAGAGAATCCTAAAATTATGAGGTATGTAAAGCTAAATCATTATGAAGATCAAATTATAGGAGATAAGAATAAAGGTGTGTAGACTAGAAGAAGGATTGCAAAAGAGTATTGTTTGATTTCCAAGACAACCTAACAATGTCAATGAAGCTTGTAATGATGAACACTAGATGGAATCCATGAAGGAAGAACTAATGTAGATTGACAAGAATGATACATGGATTCTTGTTCCTAGACCTAAAGATAAAAATGTGATTGGTACTAAATGGTTCTTTTGGAATAAGTTGAATGAACAAGGTGAAGTGGTTTAGAATAAAGCAAGACAGGTATGTAAAGGGTATTCACAAATGGAAGGTATTGATTTTGAAGAAACCTTTCCCCCTATTTCTAGAATTGAAGTTGTAAGATTGTTTCTTGCTTATGCTGCTTATAAGAACTATAAAGTCTATCAAATGGATGTGAAGTCAACATTCCTGAATGGTGAGTTAGAAGAAGAGGGATATGTTGAACAATCAGATGGATTTCAACTGACTGATAAGGAAGACATGTTTTTTTGATTGAAGAAAGCTCTATCTGGACTCGAGCAAGCCCCCAGACCCGGGTATGCTAGACTGGATAAATACTTACTAAAGCTTGGATTCAATAAAGGTACTAGTGACAAAAATTTGTATTTTAAGATGGATCATGATAAAGAGTTGATTATTGAAGTCTTTGTTGATGACATTATTTTTTGAGGCAATGATGATCTATGTATGAAGTTTTTTGATGAAATGAAAAGTGAATTTGAAATGAGTATGATTGTGTAGATGAAGTTATTTTTGAGATTGAAAGTCACTCAGTTAGATAATGGGATTTTCATATCTGATTCCAAATATGTGAGAGAGTTGTTGAAGAATTTTGGCATGGAAGACTCAAAGCTTGTTGGTACAACATGGTAACTAGATGCAAGATAACACAAAATGATGATTCTCCTAAGGAAAATCAAACAAGATACAGATCAATGATTGGAAGATTGCTCTACTTAACTTAGACTAGATGAGACATCATGAATGTTGTGTGTATGGTTGATAGATTTCAAGCTGATCCAAAAGAATCTCATGTGACTGCTATAAAGAGAATTTTTAGGTATTTGAAAGGAACAGTTAATTTTAGACTTTGGTATCCTAAAGATGATGATATTATCTTGAGTGCCTATACTGATGCGGATTGGGTAGGAGATGTAGATGACAGGAAAATCGCTAGTGGTGGTGCCTTCTTCCTAGGGAAGAAGCTAGTGTCTTGGTTGAGTAAAAAACAAAATTCCATTTCCCTATCTACTATTGAGGTAGAGTATATTACTACTGCAAAATAATTTTGTGGATGAAATAGATGCTAAAAGTTATCAAAGTAGTATATGATGAGTATATTTTCATACACCATGACAACTCAAGTGTAATGAACATATCGAAGAATCTGGTGTTGAACTCTAAGACCAAGCATATATCAAACAAGTTTCACTTCCTGAGGGAGAAAGTAAGTGAGAAAGAATTCAGTCTGGAGTATGTACCTACCAAAGAAAATATTGTAGAAATTTTGACCAAGCCATTGCCAAAGGACACTTTTGAGTATCTCAGAGGGATGCTAAGGGTGATTAACCCCCCTGATATGAACTAGAGATGCATTGGTTTGCATCAATCCATGCACTTCATGACCATATTTTGATCCAGATTGATGTTGTGGTTCCTGCTACTCAAGGGGAGTAATTATATGTGCATATATGTGTTTCAAATCTTGCATAAAAGAGATCATTGAAATTAATGTCAAAGGGGGAGAAGTACAATGCAAAAATAATGTCTAAAAGAGAAGGGACGAGGAGAAGATTCAAAACCTAAGAAGGAGTAAGTGTTGTTGTGTTGATGATATTTTTCACATCATGTGTTGCCATCAATTCCAAAGGGGGAGATTGTTGGATGTTGTGGTTGTGTTTCTGATATGTGGTTTTCATTGATGTCAACACTATTAGCATTGATGTATTGTAAGTTGTATATGTTGAGGATATTGAGAAAATTGTAATAAGAAGTGCTATAGGTTGTCAATGGTGAAGTAAAGTCTAGCCTGTCAGTGTGATCAATATGTTGATGATCAATTGTTATGGACTAAAGGTTTTCATGTTGAGTGTAACTAGTTTATCCACATCAAGTTTCAAAGATCCACGTGAATATTTGATCAAGTTATGAAGATTTGTATTCTGACAATTTTGTTGTTACTTCACTTTGTGTTCCTGAATGAAGATCAAGTGATTTCTATAAGTTCAGTTGCTACAGATGATTCTCTAGTGTTTCATGGTGTTTGTAGATGTTTATAGTTCTTTATCTATCTATTTTGAATGTCCACATTGATTGTTGTGCTCATGATTCAAATTTTTCTCTTGTGTGTTCATGTTTTTCATGTTCATGGCCGACTAGGTGTTGAAGCATGTTGTGGATCTTTGAGGAGAAATTAATTGAAGTGTTTTTGTGTTGGAGTTCTTATTTTGGGTCTCCACTATGTTGTGGCCTACCTTGGTTGATTCATATGAATAATCTCTGTGTTTTGGGTCAAATTTTTGTAATTATTTTATTATTTCTTTGTGGCTGACTTGAAACGATGTAATTCCATGTTGCGGATATATAAGAGTGATTGTTTTATCATTTAGAAGTGTGCAGGTGTGAAGTGTATTAATATTATGTGTGAATATTGTTCAAATCATTCAAAGGAAGAGTAAAGTCTGAAGTAAAGTGAACAAGAGTGGGGAAGTGTTCATGTGCTTAACCAGAACTATAATCAAGCATTAGCAGATGCTATTTTCCCAAGTCAAATCTGAATGGTTATAATCCAAATACTTCTTTGGGCAGTGAGCCCTCTTGTAATTAAGCAGTGAGATCTAGGCAGTGTGCCTGAATGCATTTGCATTCCCATTATTCTTCTTATACTTTTAACAAGGTATAATCTTGTGGGCTGACCTCCACCGTGGTTTTTCCCCTAATACGGTTTCCATGTAAAGATCTTGGTGTTCTTTGTGTTTTTGATGTGTTGATTGTTTATGGTTTATAGTTCATTAATCATATATGAGATTAAGTTAAGTTAAGTTTGAATATTTTGAATATTCTATGACAATTGATTCACCCCCCTCTTAGTTGTCTGTCCTTATTTTTCCAACATGTGCATGTATATATATATATATACACACACATATGCATTACTAAGGGACTCATTTACATGTTAAATTTACTTATATATATATAGCCTTGTGCCTAGTTAATTCATTATTAGGGGACTCATTTACATTTTAAGTTTACTTAGGTCCTAGGAAGGAATATTTCTAGAAGGTATTAGTTGTCATTAGTTGTTATCTTATATATATACATGTATGTGTGTGTGTATTGTTGGTGTAAATAAAGCCTTGTACCTAGTTAATTCATTACTAGGGGAGCCATTTACATGTTAAGTTTACTTAGGTCCTAGGAAGGAATATTTCTAGAAGGTGTTAGGGGTATGTGTAGGATGATGATGGGCCAAAAAGTGGCGATATGATGGGTATGTGTAGGGTATGTGGCTGACAACTTTTTTTTGACCCAAAATTGATGAAACGAAAAAGGTTTTTAGAGAAGATTCTCAGCTTTCCACCAATATAAATTATTCTTTACTTTGAATTTAATAAATAATAATTATTTATTTTCTATTTGAATTATGATGAAAATCTTGATTGATAGGCTGATTGAAAAATATTTATAGCTTTCAACCAGTATCACATTTTTTGAATCTGAAACATGTGTCACATTCTATGCTTTGCATACTATAGAATTAAAAGAAAAAAATGAATTTCATGAATTTTTGACCAAGTTAAGGTGGTCAAACATATGATTTTTTCTATTTTTAAAATTTGTAATAAAAAATTCATAATTAATTATTTGCTTGGAAAAACAAAAATATGCATCACATCAAGACATCAGTCTTCTACTTATATCTAAAATAACTTTTAAAATATATTATAATTTTATTGTGGTTAGGTGGTCGACAAACACCTACTTCTTATTTTTTTCCCTAAAATTTAAGTACTATTGCATTGAAATTTCAAATTTTCATCGAATAGATTTAAAAAAAAAAACAAACCTAATAGTTTAGAAACTATATTTAATTTTCTACAGATTCTATTCTTACATTGTTTTGAAATAATATAGATAACTTATTCAAATTGTTACGTCAAGTTTCCTAACTCTAATTTTTTTGAATTTTTCGCCACTTAAGGGCCTGTTTTTTCCATCATGATCCTGCACATAACCTTAGTTGTCATTAGTTATTATCTTATCATTTGACTTGTAACACATGTGAACCTATGTAGTTGTGATTAGTTGTCTCATGTTGAATATGATTAAGACACTTTTCATAATCCTATGACATCTTGTATCTCACCATGACTATTAACCAAGGAGTTTCTACTACATGTCACAATCGTATTAATTGAATCATATTTGCATATGCATATTTTCTCTTTTGTGCTTTCCATTTGGCCTCAAGATCATGGAAGCCATAGCCAATTCTAACATGGTATTAGAGCAAGTTGGGTGCCATTGGATAGTATTTTTCTAAAGAGAGTTGATAAATCTTGAAAAATTGAGTTTGCTCTTCTCTTGCATCATATGATAATCTATAGAATGAAAAAAAAAGATAGAAGTACCAGATCTAGGGGGTTCCTCTTTGTGGCTCTTTATTGTGGGTTCAAATCAAAGGTTTTTGGTTCAAGTCTAAGCTCACCACTGCATTCAGAAGGTTCGAGAAAGTTTATTTTTCCTTTTGTTTCGTCCAAATCAGACATATGAGGCCAAATATATGAGGGTTTGAAGCTAAAGAGTGGTTGCCATATCCATAAGGTAGCAACATTTTTGGAGCATTTTGGGTCAAATCAGACCCTACCATCATGTCTAGAAGGGCCAAAAACCCTAAGATCGACTGTCAATTTGTTCAAATCGGAGCAGTTGTCTAGTGCGGAAAAAAAAAATTGCTCAGGGAGCTATACAGTTGATTTTTGAAATAAACATATATATTTTTAGTCAAAAAAAATCAAAAATATTTTTTGTACAAAATATTTATTATAGGACCAATATATTTTAAGAATTTTTTATTCAAAAAAATCAAAATACAAAAAGGGGAAAAAGTATTTTCTGTGGATTTAAGTATCATAAAGTGTACTTCAGGGTACGCGGTACCCATCATCCTCTCAATCTACCACGTGGAGGCTTCTGCACATCCTGGCAGGCCCCTCTTCTCATAGCTAACATACTTTCTTTTCAACAAAACCGGCCAGTCATTTCAATAAAACCAACAGTCAAGAAATCAAGTAGGAATTTTGAAGGAAAAGACCAACAGTGAATAAGTGAAATAGAATATTCCAAAGATTTCATGGACCTCGTGACAGCCCACAAGGCATCAAGTTTAAGTCGAGAAAAATAGAATATTCCTTGCAGGGGGAGTATATTCTTTTTTGACAGTGGGATAGCCATAAAATTTATTCCCATATGTTGCTAATGCAGCAATATGCTAGCAGGTTTAAAAACAAATCCCCCCCCCTCACCATTGAGCTTTTTTATTTTGCAATTCAACTTTAGAGGCTCATATCTTGGTCATTTTGACTCCTTTTTTTGAGCAATTTTTTTATTTTGGGATTTTTTTTATGCTCTACATGGTGGTGCAACCAGTTTTTGGTTTTTATAGAAATTGTAGATTCTCATAGGTGTTGCTGCTTCATCCTCATTTTGGTAACTTTAGGAGCTCATATATTGGTCCTATAGTAACATTTTTTGGTGATTTTTTTTTGAAAGTGCATATTTTTTGGTCCTATAGTATCTTTAGGAGCTCATAGCTTGTGGCGTATTTTTTGGTATTTTCATGTACCAAGATCAAAGACCACTTTTCTAGTTTTAGCTAGTGGCACCTATAAATGCACTAAGTATAAAGTGCCACAAATCAGATATTGCTTAGGGTGTTTTCATGATTGAGTAATTTTGGGGGGTAATCTTGTAGTGGTTGATTGCATTATTTTTCTTGGTTTGTGTTCTTCCAATGGGGAAATCACAAATTGAACTCCTAACTCCACATAATTACATGCTACATGGAGAAAATTAGTATGGAACTATCTCATGATGAAAGGTCTAATAGGTCATCTAAAGGAAACCATTCATCAACCTACTGATTCTAAGGAATTGGGAAAATGGGAGCTTGATCATGAGAGAACTCTTGGATGCATATGTTCATTAGTCTCATTTGATTTGTAATTTCATGTTGAATCATGCAAAACACCTAAAGAGGCATGGGAGACTTTTGAAAAATTGTATGGTAAAATAGATAAGATTAGGGGATATCAGATTGATTTAATGATTTGATGAATCTTGATCCTAAATTTTTTGACCACATCCAAGACTACATCTCCAAAGTTAAGCAACTAAGAACATCGTTGAATGAAAGAAACATTGATAAAGAAGTTTTATAGTTGATTTTGAGTATGTTATCCAAGCTTGGTCTTGAGTATTCAGTGTTTGTTTCTGGCTTTCATACCCATCAAATTTCTATGGGAGCATCATATGTTGATCATAAGTTTGATGACTTTACAAATATCCCAATCCAAGAGGAAGCTAAGTTAATGAGCATGGGTATAATCAAGTCTTCCAAGTCACAAGCATTGTTGGCTAGTGATTCTAAGGTACAAAAAGAGTTAGTTAATTTTGATAAGAAGAAAAAGAAAAATCCACAGAAAGAATTAGAATTAACTTACTCAAAAGGAGAATCATCTAAGAAGGAGAGGCCTACATGTGCATATTGCAAGAAGGATGGACATGAAGAACACTATTGTTATAAGAAGGATATTGATGAGTTAAAACATCTTCTTGAACTACAAATTTTTTTAGGGGTTTCTCTCTTACACTTCTAGGATTTTTCATCTAAAAGGATAAAGGTATCCCACAAAAAAATGGAGGTTCACTAAATACTAATGCTGGTATGATTGAAATATGTCTAAATTAAATGTCCTAAATGTAAATAAATGATAAAATATAATGAATATTAATTTAAAATCTAAGATATGCAAGTAGTTTGAAAACAAAGAGATGTATACAAAATGACAAATAATAACCGAAATGAACAAGATTAGAGAGGTGCACCTAGAAACTAAAATGTGATGCAAAGAGGCTCTGGAATCCTACAAATTTTTTGGTTGAAGCCCACTTGGACACTTACGCCAAGTTGGGTGACTTAGTCCTATTTCTGGGAGATTCTGTGGGAACGATTTTCTGCCAAATGGGTGTCCAGAAATGCAGAAATCACTTTTCAGGCCTGGAAATGGGACTAATTCACCACAAATGGTGATATTCCACCTAGGAATCTTGAGAAATTCATGGACAAAAATCTATAGCTTTCAGTCTAAACTCCTCTTCCTGACAGGTGTTTGGTTCAGATTCTACATAAAACAGGCTGAAAGAGGTCTCCAAGCTTCAATTAGGGATTTGTTGACTTGAATGACTTTGATGGATTGTTGACCACTTTTTAACACTTTCCTCTTTGAAAAATATGCATACAATACTTTCAAAACACACATGCAAAGAGGGGAAAAAAGATTAAGGGTTAGAGAATAGGGGTTTGCCTTGGTCAAACCCCAATTTGGTAATCAAACCCTAGAAAATGAAATGAAATAAGTAGAGAATGATGAATGAACAACATGCAATGCTACATATCACCAAACCCTTGATGTAGAAATCTAAAGATATGCAAGAAGATGCTTGAATGGATGTTTGATAATGCTTGAGAATGATTAAGTAAATGCACTAAAGAAATTAGGAAATTAGAAGATTGTAGGAGATTAGGAGATGAAAAATGAGGAGAAAATGCTTTATTTATACTTTATTTTACATTATTTCCCAAAAATAACACATCACAAGCCGACCTTGAGGTCAAGAGAATAAAATCCTGCCATAAAAGTAAAATAATTTTGATTTTTGTGCCCAATGGGACTAAATCGTCCTAGGTGGTGACTTGGTCTCACTAGGGAAATTTTATTGGGTGTCAGGAACTAAAGTGTATTTAATGTTGTTTAACAGGAAAATTATCAAAAATATACTTAGGTAGGTCGAAAAGTGCATTAAGGGATCATTTAAACATAAGAAAGGGTCAAATTAGTGATGACAAGCCTAGAAAAGCATGAGAGTTTTTTACAACTCTTTACAACACTTTGAAATAAGATTTGGAAAGTGATGAAAAGGGGTTATTTAAGTGAATTATAATGAAAGGGTCCTAGAAAAGTGTGAAAGTGGGTTACAACACTTCACAACATTTTTACAAGGCATCCTAGAATTCTTAGTGATTCACAAGGGTCCAAGATCTAATGTGAATGTTTTGACCACATTACAACATTAAACCTAGGAAAAATCAAGCCAAAGTCCATGAGAGACTCAAGTGAGCGTAAAAATGTCTAAATATACACTTTTTGGTGACACACTTCTCAAAAAGAATCACATTGATTTTCCTTCTATAATTTCTGAATCACCTCCCCCTTCTTCAAAATAGTCTAAAAAGGACAAAATTCAAGCTTCTACATCAGAATATAAAGGACATGTTCATTGTGCTCTTTTAGGTCATCGATCGAGGAGATGGCTTCTAGAATCAAGAGCATCTCATCATATGGCATCTTCACAGTCTCGTCTTTTCAACCTTGCACTATGTCTCCTATTTTGATGGGAAATAATTCATACATGAGTGTAATTGGGTAGGGGTCTTAGTTTTGAGGATAAAAATTTCCAGGATGTTTTGTGTGTTCCTCATTTGATGAACAATCTTCTTTCCATATATCATATTACACATGGTGGAGATTGGAAAAATGTGGAGTTCACTCCTAATTCAGTCATCATGCGAGACTTGGAGAGTAGAGAGATCAATGCTACTGGGGTGGTTGATCATTCATCTCGATTGTATACCTTTGCAGATTTTGTTGTTGATGGTGACATTGTTCCTCTGACTGTTGATCACACTTCTAGTATGAATCATGATTCAAAGGAGAAATTTTGCTTCTTGAACTTAGGAGTTCTCACATCAGATCTAGTTCTTGAGTCATGCACTTCATCTCCTCCATCTACTATTGCATTTGATGATGCTTTTGTAGCTACATATATGGATTCTTCTGATTCAGTATAGTAGGATATTCATTGTATTTCAAATTTTTCTACTTTTGATGGCTTCTTGATAGGTATTTCAGACTTTTTGTGGAGTCTCATATTGCATATTTTGGAGACATCATCAATGACATTCGTCTTCTCTTTGATGAAAAAGATATTTCTTCAGTTTTTGTGAGGGAACACTTTGACCCTCTTGTTCAATCTCTACATGATCATTCTTTGTAGTTTGACATGAGTGTGGATACTTTTTAACAATATTTGGAGGATGATTTCTTGTCTTCATGAGGGATATCTTTCTCTTTAGATCATGTTCTACATTCATCTATACTAGATTCTAAATTGTCCTCTTCAACAATATGGCCTAGAATGTCTGTTTGGAGTGTGTCAGCTTTTGACAACGACATGGAGACACTTGAGAATGCTTTAGAGACATCATACTCTATCCATATTCTTGATATCCTATATACATTCTTGAATTTTTTTCTTCCTAAGGGGAGGAATTTTTTTTGGAAAGATTGGATCATCTTCATCATTCAATGTCAAGCTTCTACCATCATTGTAGGAGACTCAACATTGAGGGGGTGTTGCATTGTCTCTCTTCTTCTTCTCTCTTATGGGGGGGTCTTTTTCCTCACATGGGGTTTTGGCCTTCTCATTCATCATTGAGAGCATTTCTTTATTACATTTCATCTCTCTTTTGGGGAGGAGTTTTGTCCCACTAGGTTTTGTCCTTTTCTCTATTTGTGAGAGATTCCATTTTCATTTGGACATGCGTACCTAATATGGCCTAGTAGTCGAGACCCATATTTGCATGTTTGTGTCATTTGCATAGGAATTTAAACTACTCCCTAAGTTGCACTTAACGAGGGGTGTTGGTGTAAATAAAGTCTTGTACCTAGTTAATTCATTACTAGGGGACTTATTTACATGATAAGTTTACTTTGTTCCTAGGAAGGAATATTTCTAGAAGGTTTTAGTTGTCATTATTTATTATCTTATCTTTTGACTTGTAACACATGTGAACCTAGGTAGTTTTGATTAGTTTTCTCATGTCATATGATTAAGACACTTGTCATAATCCTATGACATCTTGTATCTCACCTTGGCTATATAACCAAGGGGTTTCAACTACATTTCACAATCATATTAATTGAATTATATTTTCATATGCATATTCTCTCTCTTGTTCTTTCCATTTGGCCTCAATATCTTGGTAGCCATAGCCAATTCTAACATATATATGTGTGTGTGTGTATATATATGTATATATATATATGTATATATATATATATATGTATATACATATGTATGTATATATATGTATATATATATACACATATATATACATATACATGTATGTATATATGTATACATATGTATAAATGTATGTATGTATATGTACATGTATACATATATATAAATACACATATATGCATACATATGTATATGTATATGTATATGTATATGTATGCATGTATGCATGTATATGTTCATGTGTGTGTATAAAATATAGATTAGGTGTTCACTCATTTTTATGTGAATTAAATGTGAAAATAAAAAATAATGCATCAAACTCTTAATTAAGGGTGCCCTTGATTTTAAACAAAAAGGTACTATTCCTTTCAATATAGGAGCTAGACTATTAAAAACATAAGACTTCTTCAAATAAAAATTCTTCAAATTCTAACCAAGACATATGTTTTTCAATCTTCTTAGATGATCTTAGAGACATTTGAAATTTCACCTTCTTTTATGCAAGCTCCTTTCTCTTTTCGACTTCAATACAATTATGAGCTAATGATGATCAAGTATGTTGAAATATTCATTGATAAATTGTCTATGTTCTAACAATCGATAGAATCACCACATTAGTTACAAATTTTTCTTTCAATCATGTGGATTCTTGCTATATTAAGCGAAAATTTGGGATTTTATCTTAAATATTGATATAATCTCTAAATATTATAATACCAAAACATCAACAAAGACGATCAAATGGAGTAGAAGAGGAAGTAGTAACCATGGAAAAATCCTCTACAACTTCTTGGGGTATTTTATTCATAGGAAATTCATTAGGGGAAACTATAAAGTGATGAATCTTCATGCCAATCCACTATTTGGGTTTCACTCTTATTGACGGTCTATTTAAATCTAAACTAATCTTTTTCTTGCAATATAAAGTATGGTGATCAATTTAGAAATATTTATTGCATTCAAATGTGATCTTCTTATAATCAATTGGTTGGTTTCCTTTTTTGCTACCCTTGGTTATCCAATTAAAAATTATATAGGAATAAGTAGAATAGGTTCATAATTGATAGTTTCCTTAAACACACAATGAGAGTTTCCCAACCAATTTCCAATGGCTTTAAGACCTTATTTCAAGTTTAATTTCTACTAATTAAAAATGGTGCCAATATAAAATTTATATTTAAAAAATAATAATGAGACCCCAAAAAATGGCATTAAAGAACATGATATAGGCTGCCATAAGGACCAAATTGTTCACATGCTAAAATGTAAGGGAGGAATGAGGTTTTTGGACCTATTTTGAATTTTTTATAAATTTGTAATTATTTTTCATAAAAAATCAATGCTGGGTGCAAAAAAGAAACTTTTTTGGATTTATTTACATTTTTGGAAAGATCTTGAAATTTTAGTAAGGGTTTTTTCTCTGTGTTTTTATTTTTGAGGCAATTTTTTTTCCAAAAATCAGATTTGTCTTGACTAGCTAACCCTCTAATATTAGTGATCAATTATCTTGTTAGGGTTTTGGCGTTGTTGTTGGTTTTGTGAATGTGCAAAAACATAACACTTCAAAGGAAAAATTGGATCAAGTGGACAAAAAATTGGAGCTAAAGAAAGTCCAGGTGCACACATTTCATCTTTCATCTCTTATCATTACTTGCCAATACACTTCAATTTGGGGCTTAAAATGAACATCTTGTTTGCAATCACACTTTGAAATTGGGCTTAAAAAGAACCATTTTCTTCCATCACACATTTTGGCTTTGGGTTAAAAAGAACAAGTGCTTCCATTATTTTCTTACACACATTTTTATTTTCACCTCATCCATCCACATATCATGTTTCCCCTTCATCACCTTATCCCACCTCTTCTAATGTCAACCCTTATCCATATATATCCACCTCTCAATAACCATTATCCTATGAAACTCCTCCATCATTATCACAACAATAAATAATACCAAAAAAAGTCTAAACAAAATTCCACCCTCAACAAATTGAACCACAATCCTATGTGTCACCTTCATCATCATGCCAACCTAACCCATATAGCTATCATGTAAGAACATAGGATCCTAGGACCACATTGGAAACAGAATCAAGAGCCTTCCAATTCTCATGTTCCATTTGACAAGGGGAACACCAATCTAGTTCATGCACCCTATAACTTTATCAAACCACCATCAAATCAAATTCCTATCCCTAAGCCACCATTTCCTAGTCCTAATTCATTGGCCTCTACACCTTCTAACCAATAAAACTCTTCATTACCCCCATCATCATCTAAACCTCCATTGAATTCATGCTCTAAATTCAAACATTTCAAAGGTAAACCCATGGAATTTCCCAAATCGACCCATCCACCTACAATGGATGTGACCCAAGGGATACTAGCAAGGAATCAAACATCGCCATGTCATTCAACTCATAAGTTTGAACCTACGAAATATTCTTCAAACATCATTCCCATCCTTACAACCCCATCATGTAGTCTCCCCCTTGAGCCTATTCAAGAGTCTTCCCCATTGAGCCTAAGTCAACATCCATTATGTATCCATGTTGTTAACCATCTAGAACATGTTGAGCCCATTCAAGAGTCAACCCCTTAGACTTCCATTCAAGAAATCCAAGAGTTATGTCAAGATAATTATCCTAAGCATGAGGAAACATTGACTTCTCATTCTAACCAAGATCGAGGCCCATCTAATAGTCCCACTCATAACATACTTAGTCCTATTTATGATCAAGCTCCCCTTTATGATCTTTCCTATGATCAAGAAGGCCATGGTGATCCTCTTAGCCAACTTTATGCATTCCATGGTCAAGATCTTATCACTTCACCTATCCATGAGAAAGAAACCTCCATTGCTCCTATCCACCCCCTAACTAGCCCTATCCATGATCCATCAACATACACTTCCCTTGATGATACAAATTCCTCCCAAGCACACATAGAAGATCAAAAAAATACCTTGGATCTAAGTGAACACAATTCTAATCAAGATCCTAATGATCCTTCATCACTCACTATCGACCCCATTGCAATTCCTCCATCATATCCTATTGGTCTTTCCATCCTCATTCATGAATGTTCCTCATTAGAACAATAAAAACCATTATCTTCCCTTGCTTCATTTTCTCCATCTAATAAGGAACTCATGTCCAATTTTCACCTACACCTAGTCTGATTTTCCATTGCATACTCCAAAACATGAACCACTAATGTAAAGGTCTAGACCTTTATGAACAAGGTATTTTGGAGCCCATCCATGTCAAAGTCCCTCCACACTCTTATGGCCTTGGATATACACCCCAAGAAAACCAATCTCAAGATGTTGGTACTTCCTCTATGCCTCCTAAGTCCACTTTCCATCATAAATCGTATCATATGCCTAAAAAATATGTTGTCATCCTTCCTCTATCATCTTACAAATGTCAAAAGAATGTGACCATACACATTCCACCATCCACTTTTCCACCATTACTTCCAACTCCTAATATCCCTCGATCCACTTTACCACCATTACTCCCAACACCTAATATCCCTACCATTCAATCCTCTTATCCACTTATCCATAAATACCCTAACATTCCTATTCATGACCAAAAAAATGCACACGTTGTCTAAATATGAAGCTTCTCCACCATAACCATGGGATTCAAAAGAAAAAAATACTAAGGACCCCCATGCCTTAGGGAATCAAGGAAAAGAATCAAATAAAAATCCATCTAAAAAGTTACATAAGCCCATACCTCCAAAACTAAAATGGTTTGGGTCCCTAAGAAAAAGGAAAGCAAGTCAAATAAGGCATCTACATCACAAAAATCCAAACTATTCCCTTCCATCCAAAATGCACATTCTATTCAAAAATTACAAAAATACCACAAGAGAAACAAAAATCATAAAAATACTAAGTCTATGTGGGTACCAAAATCACTACATCCACCACTTCCTAAGAAAAAATGTCCATTGCTTCCTACACCCCGTCCACATCAAAATATTCAATCTTTGTCATAGTGTGTGCAATCATTGGTTATGGTTCCCATTCATTTCACAACAATTCCACATACCTCCATCCCCTCACCCTTCACTCATTATCCTACATATCTCCCCCACCACCTTCCTATGGTCCATGATTTTGGCTAAGTCTCCCCATTCATCTTTTGCATAAGTCCTATTTAATCCCTATCATAATCCTCCATCTTTCCTGCATAATCTACATTATAATCCCCCATTTTCCTCCATAATCTACATATACCTAATCCATATCCCTTTTTCATGCAATTCCCCTACCAAAATCTATGAGCACATTTGACATGGTCCATGCAATGACATCCATCCCTAGTGGGACTATCACCTTTCATGCAACTAGACACTTGAGTCCCTCCTATCCATATTCCCCTTCTCCTATCCAAAAATTCAAAAAGTAAAAAAAGAACAAAACAAAACAAACAAAAAAATTCAAGAGAAATCCCTTCGTTCGATGGTGAAAACCTAGTAAATAGGAATCCTGGATAAGTATCATGATGAAAACTAGGCAAACATGCATCATGTGTAGGTTGATCTTCTATGTCACTTACACTTTGTGGCACAATGTCTTATCTATCCAACTTATCATTTTCATGTAATATCATTTCCATCCTACCTACCATCTTTAGAAGTCATACATACCTATCATATTGCGTCCACTTATCGACCCTTATCCTTTTGATCTTGATGAAGATATAGGGGAAAAATGTTGAAACATTTTTTCAGTATCTCTTGACATACCTCATCCTTTCCAACCAATCATATCATTATCCTATTGTCATAAGCTTTGTCATGAAAAATCTTGAGTATTGTACCTAGAATGGGGCATGTTATTCCTATGTGACATAGTCTTTGGAGATCACATCCATTCCATTCACTATGACCTATCCTTTTTATCCATCCATCTATCATGGGCCTTTTATCCCATATCCTATTACCCACCCTTCCATCCATCAATCCCATCTATCTCCTTGCACCTAGACTTTATTTTCCCTTGTCATTGGTATCTATCACAAAGGCTACTCACATTTTCATCCATTGAAACCTCACAACATTTCAAAATCCACAAAAATCAAAATATTTCAAAAATCCAAAAAAAATTCAAATATACAAAAAAATCAAAACATTTCAAAAATACAAAAAAATGGACAAAGGTCTCAAAAAAAGCCAAAAAATCAAACCTCCATTAAAAAAATCCAAGCAATAAAATCAAACCAAATCACTTCTTCCAAACAATTCAATGCATCAAATTCAACTCCTTCAAATCAATCAATCACATCAATTCTTCTATTCAATTCATCACATCCTTTCATCCAATCAAATCATCAAATAAATCATCATATCATTCCTAACAAATTCTTCAAATCAAATCAATCTAATCAATCCAAAAAATTGCAAGTCAATCCTTAATCCATACCAATCAAGTTGATCAATCTTTCCAAATTGTCCAATCACATCCTTTGCTCTCGATCCCAATCTTGTTGTAAAACTAATCAATCAATCAATTATCATCATCCTTGTGTTGATCTAGGGATATTCCATTCCCTACAATGACAAAACTATCATCATCAATCAACATGAATCAATCAATTTCTCATCGGTTTATAGCTTGACAGGGGAAATACCTTGTTTTTTTGGTATCATTTGTGCTTGCTTGATTCTATGTGTTATCATTTTTATCTTGCATTTGCATCAAATCCAAATTATTCCAACTAATATTCATATCTTGTATCTATACAAGGTTGTATTATGCTGGGGCACGAGACACATCATCACCTTGGTCCTTATACATTGGTGCATCATGTCTAGTGTTACATCAAACATCATGGTTGCTCACTTTCTTGTAGCCTAACGTGCCATTCATCTCCTTCATCCACTTCCTATCTTGCATCATGCATCTGGTCCCTCCTTATCATTTCATTTTGAGAGCATACATGTGTTCTTTTAACCCATCTAACCTCTCGAGGGGGCATCATCATCCCAATTTTTTTCATTATCATCCTATCTTTCTATCATCATCCATTTTCCTCTATCCATACCTCAGCTTCTTTGAAATGATGTTACTCAATAAAAAGCTCATCATCTTGAACATCATCTCAAAGAGGGGAAAAATTGTAATGCCCTCCATATTTCACCCTATTGGAGTTGGTCGGGTAGTCCATTAGTATTGTTGCGACTTCTTTTATGGTCGGGTATTTAGCTCATTTGATTTAAACCTAGTTATTAGTACTTTGATTAATCATTACATCAAAATAAGATTATTAAGGTTAAAATCCTTTAAATAATTGAATTAGATGCTAACGATGTTAAAGAAAGAATAAAATAATTATTTAAAATTGTTAATTTGGAATACAATTAAATGCATTTATATGCATGAGTGTTAGTTTGTAACAACTTTGCATGGAAGGGATGACTTTAATCGTTTACCTAATATAGTTGTGCATGTCGATGAAAATGAGGGGACTGGAAGCCTATCCCGAAGATAACAACTTTGTATGGGAACTACTTTTTTTTACGGCATGACTTGTCTATTCTTATCTAATCGACATGCATATTACCAGCAGGGTAACAAATTGCTTTGGGGGGGGGAATTACATTTGGATGGAGGGGAGCATACATTGTAGGGAGTCTCATCGACAAGAGAGGAGAAGGGAATTATAACAGAATGAAGGGATTCCTCCATTTGTGTTTCTTTTCTGACAACTCCAGGTATGTTCGTGCAACCCCCATCCTCTAAAGCTCCATAACTGTGTGCACATGGAACACAAGAAAAGCTTGCAATGTTGGGATGTGTTATAGAGTGTTTCTTTAATTCAAAACTTTTGAGAGCTTCCTTGTAAAATCCATTTCTTTTGCAATTAACCTACACCCGTGTACATTCCTTGAGTTCACATTTCTTTGAGGAAACTTTGTCAAATGTTTCACATGCCTTGGCTATGCTCAGCATTTTGCATAAATGTTTTCGTGGACACCTACAAATCAACATCTCATAGAATTCCTCTATCCTTTGTACTTTGATGAATGTCTTTAACCTATCTGAAAGCTCCCTTGTTGGCACGACAGATAGGATGTTGGCATCAGACATTTCCATCTGCTAATTTGCACTTGATTGAAAGTATCTTGATTCTTTTTTTTTCCCACCCACGTTGTGCATGTTTTGCTAGCATCGCTTTCCATGGGTTTTGTAGGGTGTATAAATTTAAATAATAACTCTAATTTCATTTTCAACCTATCTACGCTGCGACACTTGAACTTAATAGGAAGTTTAAAGGTTTAAATAATATCTTTGATTTCATTGTCAACCTGTCCAGGCTGCAGCACTTGAACATAATAGGAAGTTTAAAGGTTTAAATAATCTTTCTGATTTCATTGTTAACCAGACTCAGCCGCAACACTTGAAAATAATAGGAAGTTTAAATGTTTAAATAACTTGCTTGATTCTGCTGACAATCTATCGCAGTTGCAGCACTTGAAAATAATAATAATAATGCAAGTAGATGGCGATACTTCCAAATTCCAATATTCACTTTCTAATATACTTGGCAACCTGTCACAATTAAAACATTTAGAACTGAGGCATTGTACAGAATTAAATAGCATCCCTAATACAATTCGCAACCTATCACTACTGAAACTTTAGACGTTAGAGAGTGTATAAGTTTAAATAGCTTTCCTGAATTTGGAACTACTTTGCTTCCTCCCTTTATAATTTACTATCTTCCAAATCATTTCATTAGAATTTGATTTATATACCTTACCTAATATAATGTTATCAACTGATTGAAGGTTGGGGGTCTTGTTTTACCTATATCGATCTCCCCTTGTTCCTGAATTATCTAGAGTTGTGTTGTCAATGTAAATGAAACGGAGGCCATTCTTTGAGTAGAGCCAACATCTCTTGTTGGAAACCAAATCTCCTTTGGGTCTCGTGCAGTTCTAGATCATTGGTCAAAAGGAATCACATATGGGAGTTACTCGAGTCACTCCTAGGTAGCAGTCTTGTCTACCATTATATTTTCTTTTCTTCATGTCGGTCACATAAGTATTTTAGATTGAAGCCTATATACATATGAAATCACTCGGTGGTTATTAGTGCCTACTAGGAATTATTTGAACAATTGATTCCTTTGTTGTTAACAGATAATGATATAATGGTCATCTTGGGAAATGATAAAGGAACACTTGAGGTCAACACAAGGGTATAGATATATTCTTATGTCAAATCAGATTTACATCTAGTAATTAATGGATACGATATGATGCTTCTTTAATTATACAAGGAATTAAAACTTTTGTTTCTCTCATGCCTTTGAATATGTTCCTGTCTTAATGTATCTTCATAGCCACACCCTATGTTGGGTCTACTTCTTCAACATTAACCCTATAGTGTCAGATCAAATTTGGTCTTGTGAAATTATAGATTATAATATTGTTTTAGAAAAGGGTTACGACTTAAGAGATTCTCCCTTGAATTTTTTTTAAAATTCCATGTTTATAGTTATGATTCAGTTAGTTATTTATTAAGAAAGATATTGTCGATGAAAATGAGGGGAGTGGAAGCCTATCCGGAAGATAACGGCTTTGCATGGGAACTACTTTTTTTTACGGCATGACTTGTTTATTCTTATCTAATCAACATGCATATTACAAGTAGGGTAACAAATTGCTTTGCCGGGGGAATTACATTTGGATGGAGGGGAGCATACATTGCAGGGAGTCTCATCGACAAGAGAGGAGAAGGGAATTATAACAGAACGAAGGGCTTCCTCCATTTGTGTTTCTTTTCTGACAACTCCAGGTATGTTCGTGCAACCCCCATCCTCTAAAGCTCCATAACTGTGTGCGCATGGAACACAAGAAAAGCTTGCAATGTTGGGATGTGTTATAGAGTGTTTCTTTAATTCAAAAATTTTGAGAGCTTCCTTGTAAAATCCATTTCTTTTGCAATTAACCAACACCCGTGTGCATTCCTTGAGTTCACATTTCTTTGAGGAAACTCTGTCAAATGTTTCACATGCCTTGGCTATGCTCAGCATTTTGCATACATGTTTTCGTGGACACCTAAAAATCAACATCTCATAGAATTCCTCTATCCTTTGTACTTTGATGAATGTCTTTAACCTATCCCAATGCTCCCTTGTTGGCACGACAGATAGGATGTTGGCATCAGACATTTTCATCTGCTAATTTGCACTTGATTGAAAGTATCTTGATTCTTTTTTTTCCCCACCCACATTGTGCATGTTTTGCTAGCATCGCTTTCAATGGGTTTGTTAGGGTTTATAAATTTAAATAATAACTCTAATTTCATTTTCAACCTATCTACGCTGCGACACTTGAACTTAATAGGAAGTTTAAAGGTTTAAATAATATCTCTGATTTCATTGTCGACCTGTCCAGGCTACGACACTTGAACATAATAGGAATTTTAAAGGTTTAAATAATCTTTTTGATTTCATTTTCAACCAGACTAAGCCGCAACACTTGAACATAATAGGACGTTTAAATGTTTAAATAACCTACTTGATTCTGCTGACAATCTATCGCAGTTGCAACACTTGAAAATAATAAAAATAATGCAAGTAGATGGCATTACTTCCAAATTCCAATATTCACTTTCTAATATACTTGGCAACCTATCACAATTAAAATATTTAGAACTGAGGCATTGCACAGAATTAAATAGCCTCCCTAATACTATTCACAACCTATCATTATTGAAGCTTTAGACATTAGAGAGTGTATAAGTTTAAATAGCTTTCCTGAATCTGGAACTACTTTGCTTCCTCCCTTTATAATTTACTATCTTCCAAATCATTTCATTAGAATTTGATTTATATACCTTACCTATTATAATTTTATCGACCGATTGAGGGTTGGGGGTCTTGTTTTACCTATATCGATCTCCTCTTGTTCCTGAATTATCTAGAGTTGTGTTGTCAATGTAAATGAAACGGAGGCCATTCTTTGAGTAGAGCCAACATCTCTGGTTGGAAACCAAATCTCCTTTGGGTCTCATGCAGTTCTAGATCATTGGTCAAAAGGAATCACATATGGGAGTTACTCGAGTCACTCCTAGGTAGCAGTCTTGTCTACCATTATATTTTCTTTTCTTCATGTTGGTCACATAAATATTTTAGATTGAAGCCTATATACATATGAAATCATTTGGTGGTTATTAGTGCCTACTAGGAATTATTTGAACAATTGATTCCTTTGTTGTTAACAGATAATGATATAATGGTCATCTTGGGAAATGATAAAGGAACACTTGAGGTCAACACAAGGGTATAGATATATTCTTATGTCAAATAAGATTTACATCTAGTAATTAATGGATAAGATATGATGCTTCTTTAATTATACAAGGAATTAAAACTTTTGTTTCTCTCATGCCTTTGAATATGTTCCTGTCTTAATGTATCTTCATAGCCACACCCTATGTTGGGTCTACTTCTTCAACATTAAACCTATAGTGTCAGATCAAATTTGGTCTTGTGAAATTATAGGTTATAATATTCTTTTAGAAAAGGGTTACGACTTAAGAGATTCTCCCTTGAATTTTTTTTAAAATTCCATGTTTATAGTTATGATTCAGTTAGTTATTTATTAAGAAAGATATTGTTAACACTTGATTGTATATGTTTTTTTTGTTAGTCCATGAATAGTGTAATTACAATATCTTCTTGTTGGCATTGTAGAATTACCTTAGATGTATTGTATTAAATTAACATGATATCATCATAATTGATTAAGGTATTAAAATAAATTTGTTATTACTAGGAACAATTATTCTATAGACAACATATCGATACAATTATATATTTTGGAATTGATAGTTAGACCTTGAATTGAGTCTAGAATTGACGGGTTGATTTTTTTGTTGGTTGTTCCTACAATTGATCTATGTGGTTGACTTGTATGCCAGTTTGTTTTAGTTAAGTACCACATTGTAATGTTGACACTTTTATTCTATACTTGTTATTTTGTGACTTCAGAATGATGTTGATGGTCTCACTTATTTTTATTCAATTAGTCTTCCTCCTAGGTTGATTACGTATGGGTTGGTGGTTTCGTTGTCTTGGTCATTGATTCTGGTTGAATTTGTTTCTTTTGAGTCCAATTGTAAGGTCGCTGAGTAATGTGTGATTGGGTAACCTATGTGAAGAAAATAAAGGTCTCCCTTGGAGGCAATGTTGGTAGTGTGGTTGTTTTCATTTGTAGATGTTTTTGATGGATCTCTTTTGGTGTGACTTTTCCTGAGATAATCTTGATTTTGAGGGGAAACTCTATCCTTGTGTTGGAATTTATTTGGAAAGCTCGTGTTGCCTTGTTTGTGGGTAGTTGTCATTTCTTGGACTTCCAGAGGCATGGGTAAACTGGTTTCATATTGATTCTTCGTTAATTTATTTTTTTCCAAGACTTTGATCGCAATTGCGATTTTAAATTTATGAGTGGGTTGTATCTTATTTCATGGGTAACTATGTTTATGACTATTGGCGAGATGTTAAATGCCTCGCATGTACTCTAGTTTTGAGATGTTGAACTTTTCCAGTTTTGGTACAACCCCTTGATGCCTTGGATTTTGGTGCTAGATTTTATGTTTTGGGTTCTAGAGAGAGTGGTTCTATGTGGGGGTCGGTGCACAAAGGGGCTTTCAAGATAACCCACGTAGAGTTAGAATAAATAGTGATAACCTAAGTAATTAATTAGGGAGTGGGTAGTAAAACATTAATCAAGATAATTATGCATGCCTCGTTTGCCTGTTAGTGCTATCATAGGCTAAAGGTGTGGCAAGAAGGCTGTGGTTGGCATGATCATTGCCTCGTCTTCACGAGAGGTTAATGGTTCTGCATGAGTCACCCTATGGAGCGACGCCTTGAGATAGGCTGTCAGGATAACCATAGATGGAGGTGGCACCTGGTGATAGGTTGTCTGGATAATCCATGTATAGCTAGAGGAGGCACCTTGAGTCAGAATGTCTGGATAATCCATGTAAGGCCATGCAATGACACTCTCCTCTAGCTTTTCCTTTTTGGAGTTGCTTTGTTGAATTCCTTTGGAAGTGGTCTTTTGATTTTATGTCTTGAGATTTATTAATGTCATGTTTTCTGGTCATGGTTTTTTGATGTTGTGACTATCTTTGGGTTTCATATTACTCTTGTATGATGTTGAGTCTTGTGGTTCTCTGTATGGATGTTCTTGGTTGAGGTCTCTTTCTTGTTAGCTCCTAGCACGAGGGGTGGGTCTTCAGACTCACGTGGTTGGGTGCAACGTGCTAAGCACCCCATTGGGTCCCTAGTGGAGGATTGAGAGGTGCAGATTGGTATCCCTTGCGGCGACTTCAGAGTTGGTTCGCTCTTTGAGCCAATTATGATACTTTGCAATTATCTGTTCAGCTATATCTTTCTTTATGGATTCCCATTCATGTTGGAGAACACTATTGTATCATTTTTATTCTTGAACATTGTAATGAAATGTAATGTTATACCTTGTAGGGCTTTTGATCCATGGAGGTTGTTATTGGATATATTGTATGATTTTATATGATGATATGAAGTTTATTGTTATGAGTTTTGAGGTAATTATATATATGTTATATTTACATACGTGGATGGTTTCTTATTAATGTTTTCACATGTATGTGTTACAATTGTAAATGTTTACTTTGTTATGGATTATATCTTTGACTTTCATTCTTATCGTCGTTGTATGGATGTAAGTTTCGTAATGACTCCTCGTGTACCCCAAGGGACATAAGTGTTAATGGATTTGTTTAATTGAGTTTTATGACTTATGACTTAATGTGCATCTCATGTATGTTTAGTTTTACTTTTTCAAAAAAAATAAAAAAAAATTGTGTGGTGTTTATTATGTAGTTGTCCTTTGGGGTTCGCATGATAGGGCATTACAAAAATGTAAACATTGAAAATTGTCCTTCACCTATGAACCCACCTTTTCATATCAATTCCTCCTACTTTCATAATTAAATAATTTTAATTATTTAATTATCTGTTAGGGTCATATTTCTCTATTAATTAAATAATTCTTAATTATTTAATTAATTCATTTTTTCCTTTATTCTTCCCTTGATTAATTAAATATTTTTTCTTATTTAATTGCCTCCCTAATTAGCCCCTTCCTTTCTATAATTAAATAAATGCTTATTTATTTAAGTACTTCCATTTTTCTAGTATAATTAAATAATTATTTTAATTATTTAACTATTCATCATCCTCTTCTTCTATAATTAAATAAAAAAAAATTATTTAATTATTTACTATTTTTTCATTTTCATCCACTTTTGAATTAAATTATTATTTAATTTAAAAGTCAACATGTCACATGTGTTTTATAATTAAATAATGCTTTTATTATTTAACTAATCACTTTCCTTCCCAAATTAAATAATTTTATAATTATTTAATTTTCTCCAACAACCTCTTTTTTTGTGCCAGCCTCATTATTTGTGCCATTCTTATCTTCTCTTGTCTCATTCATTTTGCACCCTTGATTAAATTATTGTATAATTCAATCTTGGTCATCAATCCTTACCATTGCCCTAATTTTTCCCTAACCCTGTTTCATACTACAACTTTCAATCTTGGCCATTGATTAACACATCTTATTGACATCTAATCTCAACCATCAATCTAAATCAGGCCTTTCATATAAATCAACCTTCTCATAAGCCATTTTTGGGGGTTGATTCTTCAAGTATTATTATGATGCCAAAATAATCCTTGAATCATTCATCCATTTCTATCTATCATCATTCATGTATCATCTACATCTTAATGTTATGCTACTGAATTGAGCAACCAACACATTAAATCAATCGAATAATTCATCCATCATTGCGTCTATTTGAGGTATTTGAATATTTAGATTAGGTAATGCATGTTATTGTTTTATCATTTTTATTTTATCCAAATGTTTCATATACAATAATTACTCTGTCAAATACCTTGCAAATAATTACTTTGTCAGGCTTGTAAAGTTCTACGTGGAAAAAACTACCGCCCATTAGAATTTTTTTTTATTTAAATAATTCAAATTACAAGTAAAGGAATGTAGTTAGAAACTACAAATTAAAACATTAAAAACTTTTTTTTATTGAAATAATGTAGATTACAAATAAAAGAATGCATTTAGAAACTACAAATTAAAATAATACACAAAAACAACAAAATAGAATTAACAGACTACATAAATAGTCCAACAATAGATCTAGGCTAGCAAGACCAAGCAAGTCCACGATATTATATAGATATTAATATATTATATTCTATCATTTATATTAATATATTATTATTTATATATCTTTTATTAAATTAAGAATATAGATAATTTATTAATATCATATTATATTATTATTGTATATTATCTAATTCATTTTTATTTTTTTATAGATGAGTACTACTAAAGGGGGTAGCTCCTAATTACATTCGATTAAAAGAAAATCTGCCCAGATAGTAGTGAGTTACAGCCATGCAACAACTCATTGGTTCAAGTTCCCAGTGACTAGTGAATGATAGCCAAAAAACCTTCCATTCTAATGAGTTTCTGCAAACTTCCTTTGTTGAGCCAGGCATTGTGTTCATTCATATATCGGTCAAAAGGCATCATATCTGTATTCATCACCCCAGATTTGAATACCTCCCATGCGTTAGTTAGAAGATTGACTAGATCCTCTCCTTGGATTTGATTTTCCCCAACATCTTGATCTTCGTCTTCTACATCCTCATCGCTTACCATTGTTGGATCGAAGTACATGCATAAGAAGCTCACCCATCCTTCTGAGCCCAGATCCATGGTCGAACTAGCCACCACTTGGATGTTGGCCTGCACCACAAAACCACGAAGCCACACCACCACTCACTCCCTGGATTCTGAGATATCCACCAGAGCACTGATTATTACCTCATACACCCTACCATCACACTAGTGTTGGTTGAGATTTACGATAGTGGAGACCATTCCCACTATCGCCCTATGCACCTCCAAACTCCGCGAGGTGAAGAGATGCCAACATTGCACATCCATTGACTCTGATGCGCAGTGATAGAGAAGGCCGAATTGAAACACCATTTTTGGGATTTTGACTCCTCATAAAACTTCTACGATCTACCATTTAGAGTGAAAGAGCCTCTCCTATAAAGGTTGTAGAGGGCTTAATTTTATCTGGGTGAGGCTGAGACCCAACAGTCCAAGACATCCCCAAAACCGATTCAAATATGCCTTAACCTCCACGGGCGCACTACCATTCCCTACTTTCAAGACCGTGTGGGTTTGGAATCTGGGATAGAATCACTATGGCGGATCTTATTGTCCTCTAATAGCACATCTTGCAGACCCGGCCACTGTACTGGAGAGGGACATGTAACCACCATTTTTGGCTGCACAACTCCCATGTTTTCCAAAAGATCCTATTGTATATTATCTAATTATTTTATATACTAGTATTACATAATCTAATTATATGATATTATATATATAGATTATATTATAATATAACAAAATACTATATTAATAATAATATACAAAATAAAAACTTAATTGTAATGGTAGTTCTTTTATGTAGTGCACCAAACTTGACTACAATGTTTAAGAAATTTCTACATTTAAACTATCTCAGTGTTTGAGAAATTGTTATATTTAGAAAACCTTTCGATCCTAATATTTTTATTAGAGATTCTCGTATGAATACATGTCAAAAATCTTCATTAAGTGTAATTAGATAGTCACATCAAAAATCTCATGTAATACACATGAGAGATCTTTATGAGTGCAGTTAGGCAATCACTTCAAAAATCTCATGTGATACACGTTAGAGATCTTTATTGAGCACAATTAGATAGTCACATCAAAATCTTACGTGATAGATATCAAAGATCTTCATTGAGCATGATTAAGTGTTCACATCAAAGTTACATTTCACTATTAAACATATTTGAAAAAATATATTTATTTATACTTATTTTAAAAAATTGAAAAAAACATATATATACATACATACTTATCTATAAATATATAATGTTTAAATGTTTTTTTTCTATATTTGTACTCTTTTCTCATAGTGAATCATAAGTTATTCTCTTATACTCACCAACAATTTTAAAGTATTAATAAATCTATTTAATATTTTTTATATTTAATAATGTTAAATATATAGAATCAATAAAATATAATAAAAAAATAGTAATGAAAAATATAAATTATTTTTAAAAGTATTTTATATTTGATATTATTTATTTCTCCATGTTCAGTTAATGTCTTTGCTTTATCTCCTACACTCCACTCAGTGCCGACGAAACTGATTGCACAGAAAAGAAAACGGCAGAATGAGAATAGAAGAATGAATGGCTTAGAAGAGTTGTTAATCTCTAAGACCAGGTCGCACATTACAAATAAAAAGTCTGTTACCTCTTTCCTGTGTTGTCTATTCAATCACGCCAATCTCTTTTCATACGCCAACATCTCCTAAAGTAAAGCAATGGGCCACTTCATCTTTCTATTATTTTCAGAGTCGATTGATTTCTCCAAATACGTGGTGCTTAACTTTCCATTTAGCAATCATATCGTCGATAGAAAATGGTGTACAGGCATGTCAACCTCCCACTTTTTTTGAAACTTTATTCAAAAGCTATAATTCTGGGCCCATATTATTGAGCCGTGAAACCTTACATTCTAATGGTGTCTGTTCGACCAAAGTAAAGTGATCAAAACCCTTTATCCACATCAACTTTTGTTGACAATCCTGACATGTATGTAACGGAGACAATGGTTCAATGGACAACCAGGACTGTCATGATGACACTATGTAGGTTAACCCCTTTCTTAATCATGAATTAAGAACGTGTAAGTGATTAGTGGGTAGATCAATATTAGAGATTATGATAGGATTAAATACAAGAGGGGTAATGGAGGAAGCAACATTTGGAGAGAGAAAATAAGGGAATTAAATAATTTTTATTTAATTCATGCGAGGAGATGTGAGTGTAAATTAAATAAATAATATTATTTATTTAATTTAAAGGGATAAGGTGGTAAAGGCAATTATATGATAAATAATTAAGTTAATTAATTACTTTAGGGCTTAGGAAGAATTAAGAGGAGAAGGAGAATATTAATTAAATAATAGAATATTAATTAATTAATATAGGTGATGGGGAATAAGTGTGCCTCAACTTTGCATTTGGCAATCAGATTGTTGGTAGAAAATGGTGTACAAGCATGTCAATCTAGCACTTTTTTTTGAAACTTTATTCAAAAGCTATAATTTTGGGCCCATATTATTGAGCTGTGAAACATGTGATTCTAATGGTGTCTATTCGACCAAAGTAAAGTGATCAAAACCATTGATCCAGATCAACTTTTGTTGACAATCCTGACATAAATGTAATGGAAAGAGTGTTTCAATGGACAACCAGGATTTTCATGATGACACTATGTATTAACCATATAATGGATAGATGATAATATCCCTTGTTAGAAGGACCCACAATCACGTGGAGAATGTAATAGGATAAGGAGGAAGGGTGATGGGGAGAGGGAGTAGTAAACATAGTTCTCGTGGAGACCTTCAAAAATAAGCTAGTCACTTATAAATGTGTATTTAGATCTTGTAAGTCAAGCTAGAAGACATGATTACAAAGCTCTCCAATAAATCTAACTAATTCTACGTGTTCTCTTGCATGCTAGAAAAAAATAGCAAAGCTATTTATTTGAATATTATTCAAACTATTGTCAATGATGCCAACTTACTATTAATAAATTTGAATATGAGAGTTTGTTCATGATTATAGTTGATGTTGGTTTGATCTATTATATATATGAACCTCATACCATGAATTTAATTCAATAAATGGTGGTATTTATCTTTGGCTATATGTAGAGTTTCATGTCTATTTTTCAAGTTGGTCCTTTTCTACTATTGCCACTTTGAACAACTCTTATGAGGTATTATTTTTTATCTTGTGTATTGTTCCTTCATTGGGTATTTCTAGTTGTAATTAATTCATTAATACTATAAAAATAAAAATAAAACCTTTTGTTATTGTTAAAGAATGATTGGTAATATATCTCTATAGTATATGATCAAGTCTATAGAAGTATTTCTAGATTTAAATTATCTAAATATTTAATATTAATTTGTATGCTCTATGATTTATTATGATAAACATAATACATTTAATATAGATTGTAAATAATATTTTTCAATAAGTTTGACAAAATAAAATCAACCATAGTTATATTCAATGCATTCTTGTCCTCAAATTTTATTAATGTCCAAAGACTAACTAATTGCATATAAAACCTATTATTAAGCTAATAACTACAACCTTGTAAATGTACCCAAATTTAATAGCATTATAATATCCATACAAGTGAATTCACTTAACTTCAATTTTTCCCTAATGGTTTCTTCAATGCCACATTTGAGAGCTCAAAGTGATGAAAAAATAAATATGTTCAATACCGATTGTTGGAAAATTCGATCTCTATCCAAATATGATTTCAATGGATGAGATACAAGTTTTAGACTACAACAACATAAAAATCTAAAACTTATATACAAATCTAAAAAAATAAGTTGTCTTAATATGAAAATACCATGATTAGATCCTTCTTCTTTATGATGCTAAAAATTGTCCGACTTAACATTCTTATAATTACTACCATATGTGAACTTCCAAAAACATGTATATAAATGATAACATCACTATAAGATAGAAGCAATGAGGCACAAATCAACAACAAAAGAGCATCACATAACACATGATTTATGTGGAGAAACCCTTGCAAGAGAAAACTCCACCAAGAAGAGAGGCCAAGTATGTATTATCTTCAAATAAATAAGATTAGAGTACTTGACTACTTTCATTCTTCTCTTTTTCTCCACCATAGCAAAAACTGTGTACTTGTGAACAACCTCCTCATGCCTTTACCTATCCTTGTACCTACAATGAAACTCTACATTCAACTTTTGCATATATTTTCTACATCCAAGAGGCTAAATTTATAAACTTGTGAATACATCTTAAGTCCCAAACATTTCTCCCAAGATGACCCTTCATTAAAATATCCCCAACCCTTGGAATACCTTCTTATAATGTGAAAGGATACCATTTTTTACTCCAATATTATCTCTCCAACTTGGAAACCCAAAAACTTGGAAGATAAAAATTACATTAATGCAAAAAATGATGTAATACCAAGAGACACTTGTTTCCTCATCCCAATCTCCCACTTGGAGAATACCAATAGTAACTCATTCTTCCTTCCCTTATCTTTTATTATCCCATTTTAGGCGTCTGCATGTGAGGAAAACAATATTAAATATTTATGTCCACAAGTCACCTTTACCATTATTAGTGGACCCATGACTCTTTATGTATATATTATAAATAATTAATGTATGGAGCTAAATAAAATAGATTATTCAATGGAAACTAATTTAAATGGATCACATAACACTGAGAAACACTCTTCACAAAGAAAAATAAATTTATTGCAAAAAATATGTAACTCTTTTTTTCAACTTGCAACTAGCTATCTCAGATTGAATTAAACTTTGCAAATGAATTACAATAGTCAAAAAAGGACAATGGGCTGAAAAAATACCTTACAAGACTCCTGGTAATCACTATAAAAATTATTTGCAATTATAAAATCAAATATTTACAACAAAGCTTCTCTCCAACACCTGCAACAACAAACCACTCTCAACAATCACAACTCTTCAATCTACAACTATTAGTGATGTTTATTCCACTGCAAACAATATCCAATCTGAAACAACACCATCAAAACCCTTCTTGGAGGTATGCTATGCCCTCTCTATGTCTTCCTCTATAATATAGAAAGACTTCTTTCAAAATGAAATTGATTCTCTTACACAAGCTGGCATCTAAATAAAATGAAATGTGAATTCATTTAGTTTTAGTTTCCTTTCACTCCAACCCACTCTCAAGAAAATCAATGCCCATATCAAGGAATATTAAATGAAATTAAAATTCATCAATTAAAATGAATAAAATAATATATTTTCAAACCTCCAAACTTGTCAAATATGGAAGACAGTGCTTTAATGGCTTTCTTGCTTTCATGAATAAAGCAATGATTAGTTTTTCCAAATCCTAGCATCCACCTTCAAGATCCCTATTTTTTAGGAGTTGTGGAATTTAAAATTTGGAGTTATAAGTCAAATTGGAGGTCTCTCAAAAACCCATGCCTTCATTGCTTTTTCTAGTTTTTTTATTTCAAAGCATACTCTTCACTATCTCCTCTTATCTTGTCTTCTTCAAATTTATTCCAAATTTCAAACTCATATTGTCAACATGGAATAACATCCAAATGAACATCCAAAATATGAATTTCATAATACAAAAGATGAAATTCTACTCACACAAAAAACTTTTTGTTGACACATGATAGCCACTATGCCACATAGATACTCCTGCATTAGACACCCATGATAGAAAAGAAATGTTTCATGATTGTGACTCATAAAATTTTATAGATTTGATGCTCATTTTGAACCCATATTTATGCCTTATTCTCCTTAACCTTATTTCTCACATGTCCCTACAACTTGATGTCTCTTCCTTCTTTCATTCTTCCTCTCTTTCTCCCATTTTTCATACAATTCATCTCCCACCAACTTACACTATGAAAATTTAAAAATTCATAAACATCTATTTCTTCTTCTTCCAGAAAGTAATAAAATTCATTCATTACCTCTTTCTTTGTTATTTCAGCAACCCTTTGTTCATCATCACCCTTGGTTACAACATTGTGTTCATTTTTCTCCATGTTTCTAAAAGACAATTTTTACCTGCAATCACTACCTCCTTTGCATTCACATGAATGTTCTACCAACATAATCAAAAGGTTCATCCTTTCCTTGCTGAAAAAAATTACCAGTCTAATGTAGAGTGGTAGGGAAGAACAACTCAAGTTAGATGACAAGACACTTTGTTTTGATGCTTCTCTCAAATACTCCTATGTCGACTCTTCCAACACACTACTCCCTTAAGGAAAAGACCCTACACACCTAGGTTTCTTGAACTCCAGCAGCCA
>VDFB02047230.1:370552779-370633044 GCA_007258455.2 Sequoia sempervirens | reverse complement strand
ACATGAGGATGCCAAAACTAGAACCATGCAAATCTTCCCCTAGACATTCTGTCGTTCCCAAAAACTTTGAAAATGTGAAAATATACACAAATAACTTCCATCCCACCAAGAATGAGCACTATTACAACGTGGGAATGGAAGATATTGCCATTTTTCAGTCAAAACCCTAGTTTTGAGGGTTTTCAGACCTACTCCTGCTAAAATGGAAATAACTTTTTGTTATACTCAATGAAACTTTTCCAAATCAATTCCAAATGAAATCCAAGTCTTCCCTCTATCCAACCATATCATTTTTATGCCCGTAGAGTTCGTACAAAGGCCATACCACACACGAGAACAAGAATTTACACAGATTTTCAGAAAACAACAAGTCTTTGAATTGGAACGTCAAAGATTTTTCATCAACAACCATGCCTCGACCACAAGAGGCTTATTTAACCTTCAACCACCCTTGCCCAATTTCCTCCAACTAAAATTTGAATTAGGTGGACGTTGGAATCACTAAAACTTCCTATTAGACACCCAATTACCTCATTAAGGCAAGTTAAGGCAACTTCCTCAAGCCTGGGTACAATGAGCCTTTAAGAGGTGTCACAAAGTATCAAAAAAATTTCAAAACTTCCAAGGTAGTTCCCCTCAAGGACCTGGTTGCATCATGGCACATTGATTCCTTAGCTTGCCAAGGTGCACCAAGTTTACAAAGGGAGGATGGAACCCTTATTAATACATTGAAATTCAATCACCAAACCTAGGAGACCTATTACAAACCACTTGAAATGGTCCTTAGGACCTTATTCATCACTTAGACACAAAGTACCAAACAAAATCAAAATCCAAAACATATTAGGCCCTTTGGACCCATAGGTGTCCTGCACCATACTCCCAAGCAAGAAAAAGATCTCAAGTCCTCTTTGAGATTAGGTCTTCTACTATAGTCCCATGCTATTTAATGTCATTTTCAAACATCTAGGTGGCATCCTCTTCAGGTAGGCCTTGCCACTTGACTAGGTATTCCTTGTAGAACTTCCTTCTAGTCCTTTTTGTCTCCTCGATGTCTAGAATGCATTCAAGAGTCATAGGTTGGCTTGGTGGTAGTTCTTTCACCCAATCTTCATCCTCCATTGTTGTTGTACCTAGGTCATCACCTGCATTCACAGAAGCTTTGAAAGGATACAAATCAAAAATGTTAAAGATAGGAGAGATTACCACCCCAGGAGGTAACTCTATTTCATAAGAATTTTGGCCAAACTTGTGGACCACCTTGCAAGGTCCTATCTTCTTCATCATGAGTTTGGTATACTTTCCTTTTGGAAGTCTCTCCTTCAAGTGTGCCATCACCAAGTATCCAACCTTGAATTGGACATCCCTCTTCTTCAAATTTTCTTTTTCTTTATACTTCTCCACATTCCTTTGAAGGGTTTCCTTCACTTGCTGATGAATTTCCCTAATTGTAACAGAAAAATCCTCTCCTTGAGCACTCCTCCTATCAATTCCTCTCAGATCTCTTAGTTTATAGACCCCTCTAGGGTGCATCCCATAAACTACTTCAAAAGGACTCCTTCTAATTCTCCTATTCATGGAGTCATTATATGCAAATTCTACTTGAGGTAAAATCAGATCCCAAGCTTGTCCATGGTCCTTGGTAAGGCATCTCAAGAGGTTCCCAAAGATCTATTCACCACTTCAATTTGTCCATCTGTTTGTGGATGGTATGCAGAACTAAAGGACAGATTTGTGCCAAGTTTCTTCCACAAGGTCCTCCAAAAGTGACCAATGAACTTAGAATCCCTGTCAGAAACAATGCTTAAGGCAATCCATGTATCCTAACAACATCCTTAAAGAAGATACCTGCTATATGAGATGCACCATTGGTGCATTTACAAGGAAGAAAATGTGCTATCTTACTAAACCTATCAACTACCACAAAGACACTATCAAAACCTCTTTGGGTTCTAGGCAACCCCAATACAAAATCCATACTTACACACTCCCAAGGCCTATTGGGAATGGGAAGTGATTGATAGAGTCCTACATTTGATGAAGTTCCCTTTTCCCTTTGAAATATTGTGCACCCTTCCACATACCTTCTCACATCCACCTGCATACTTGGCAAATAATAAAACCTCCTAACTTGTTCTAAGGTCTTATCAAGGCCAAAATGACCTCCAAGGCTCCCACTATGTTTCTCCTTTATGATATTCTCCCTCATTGAGCATTTAGGCACACACAATTGGCTTCCTTTGAAGAGAAAACCATTATGTAGTAAAAAGTCAGAATATTCACTATGAAAACTATTCAAATGCTGCTCACAAACATTGTATACCTCCTTGAAATCTGAATCTTCATGATACATATCCTTCAATCCTTCAACCACCATTCTTTGGATTTGGATCTCTTGCACTACAAGTTTCCTTCTACTGAGAGCATCTACCACCTTATTTTCTTGGCCCTTCTTATTTTTTATTGTGAATGTATAGGCTTGCAAAGACTATACCCACTTCATGTGCCTATGACTGACTTTGTCCTACACATTCAAGAAACTCAATGCACGATTGTTAGTATAAACAACAAATTATTTAGGTAACGAGTAGTGCCTCCACTTTTTGAGGGATTGGACCATAGCATACAATTCCAAATCATATGAGGAATACTTTCTCTTTGCTTCATTTATCCTTTCACTGAAAAATGCAACCGATCTGCCTTCTTTGCTTAAAACAACCCCTATTGCTTGATTACTAGCATCACACTCAATGGTAAAAAATTTATCAAAAATTAGGGAGCACAAGTATAGATTGTTGTGCCACTCTCATTTTCATATATTCAAACCCTTTATTAGCCTCTTTGATCCAAGAAAACTTACCTTTATTACCTCCTTTGATAGTGTCCAAGATTGGTACACAAATTTGGCTAAAAGTTCTTGATGAACTTCCTATAGAAGCTCGCAAGTCCATGGAAGCTCCTTACATCCCACATTGTCTTTGGGGTTGGCCAACTAAGAATAGCATCCATCTTTGAAGGATCCATCTTCAAACTTCCCTTGGAGATGACAAACCCAAGGTATACTAGTTCTCCCTTCATAAATTCACACTTTTCCATGTTGATCAGTAGCTTCTCTTGTAACCTCCTTAGTACCATGTCAAGGTGATTCAAATGTTCTTCTTTAGACCTGATAAACAAAAGGATTTCATCTAAATAAACCACAACAAAATTTTCAATGAAAGATCTCAATACCTCATTCATAAGGTGCATAAAGGCACTAGGGGCATTTGATAACCCAAAGGGCATCACCAACCACTCATAGAGCCCTTCATTAGTCTTAAAAATTGTCTTCCATTCATCCCCCTCTCTGATCCCTATATGATGGTACTCACTCTTTAGATCAATCTTGGAAAAGTAAGATGCTCTTGATAGAAAATCCATGAGGTCCTCCATTCTTGGCATTGGGAACCTATATCTGATTGTGATCCTATTAATGGCTCTTGAATCAGTGCAAATCCTCCAATTCCCATCCTTCCTTGGTGCTAGGATAGTAGGAACAGCACATGGACACAAACTCTTCCTCACTATCCCTTTATCCATCAAATCTTGGACTTGTCTTGCAATCTCTTCATTTTGAGCAAGTGTCGTCTTATATGAAGCCTTATTGGGAAATGTATCCCATGGAATCATAAATATATGGTGGATTATATTCCTAATGGGAGGTAGGGAACTTGGTAATTCATTCTCTATTATATCATTGTACCTTTCCAACAACTCTTGGACCTCCTTAGGTACATCTTCCTTCTTCTTTATGGGAAAATTGGCTTCACTCTATGGCTTCATAATGAAGAAGAATCCTCTTTCTCCCCCTTCCTTCAAGGTCTTCATGAAATCCTTCTCACCAACCATAAAAACAATAGGCCCTTGATGTTTTGTCTTGTCTTCTTCTAGGAGAGGTGAAAGGTTGTAACTCACCCCATCCCTCACAATGGAGCATGTGTTCTCCCCATCGTGCTTGGCCTTCCTCTCAAACTTCCAAGGCCTACCAAGTAGCAAGTGGCACACATCCATGGGGATGATGTCACATAGGATCTTATCCTTATATGGCCCAATGTTGAATTCTACCCATACTTTCTCATCCACCAAGACCTGTTTTCCTTTACTAAGCCATGAAACTTTGTATGGGTTAGGGTAAGAAATCCTTTTCAAATTCAATTTTTCCACCATCTCAAATGAAGCAAGATTATTAGTTGATCCTGAATCCACTACTATCTTACATACTTTACCTTGTACCTTGCAATTGATTTTGAAAAGTGCTTTCCTTTGTGGGGGTTCTTCAGGGATTGGTACCTTGAGCAATGTTCTTCTAATCATCAAGTTCTCTCCAACTTCTGATGTGAGGTTTACTACAGGTGAAGTCACACTTTCTTCATCTTCATTCACTAGATTAATTCTCCTCTCTCCACCATGAGATCTTGAGCCTTTCTTTTCAAGAAATTTGTAGGCTAGGTGCCCAAGTTGGTTAAAAGTGTAGCATCTCCCTAAGAAATGATTGGAGCCTCTTCCTCCATGAAATCTACCATTGGGTCTCCTACCCCTAAATCCCCCTCTATTACTTGAGTCTCCACTTGATTCATTATGGCTAGATTCCTCTTGATGTTTTTGGGACTGATTTATGCCCCCAAAACTGCCCCTACCTCTGAAATTCTTGCCTCTTCCTCTATTATTTTTCTCTTGTTTCCTCCTTATCTTCTCTTCAGACCTATATGCAACTTGTATGTAATCTTCCATGGTCTTGGGAACAATCAAACTCATCTCATCTTGTATATTTAGTCTTAGGCCATTGATAAACCTGGCCTCTTTTTCCTTCTCACCTTCTTCATGACCACATCTCATGCTCTACTAGTAGAATTGCTCAGTGTAGGATGAAACATCCATATCCTTTTGTCTCAAATTCTGCCTCTTTCTGAATTCTTCCACTTCATGATCAGTAAGGAGGAATTGTGCCTTCAACGTATGCACCATTCTATCCCATGAGTTGATCATAGACTTACCCCTTTCTCCTTGGGTGAAATTCCAGCATGTCAAGGCAGACCCCTTCAACTTTGTTTTGGAAAACTTCACTTTTGTATTCTCTACAATATCTTTGTATTCAAAATAGTTGTTTAAGGTATCCACCCATTCTAACACTTCATCCACATCCATCTTTCCACTGTACACTAGAAAATAAAACTTTACCTCAAATGACTCTCCTCTAGATGATTGCAAAGCTTTAAGAATTCTTCTCTCATGAGAGGGTATCTCTTCCCCCTGAGGGTTCTCTTCATCTCCTTCACCCTCTATCTCTTCTTTAGAGGAACTCTCTTCCTCAATTGTTTCCTTTCAAGGCCTCTATCTCTTCTCTCAAGGCCTTCAACTCCCTTGAAACTACTGGTACAACTTTTGGAGGCATGATGTCTTCCCTTCAACAACTACCTACAGTCAGACTCGGGCTCTGATACCACTATGATGCAGAGTGGCAAGGAAGAACAACTCAAGTCAGATTACAAGACACTTTCTTTTGATGCTTCTCTCAAATACTCTTATGTGGACTCTTCCAACACACTACTCCCTTAAGGAAAAGACCCTACACACCTAGGGTTCTTCAACTCCAGCAACCAAAAGGGTTTTCAACCCTTGTGAACAAGTCAAAATAGGACTAAACAACACATAACACCCTAGTTAGCACTTAGTAAAAATCCTTTATCCATCGCTTTAACCATTAGGCCTCTTTGCCAATATATAGCTTGTAGCCTTACCCAGTAGGACAATCAATGTAGAAACCAAAAAAAAGTTTAAATCAAGAAAAACCTCAAAAATTGCACTAGTGTCTTATGCCTCTACAAGTCCTGAAATCCTTCCCTCATGACATTATATAGGAAAGGAGCAAAAGACTAAAACCTCATTGCTCCAAGAGGCCTAATTGGTAGGCTACAATAGGCCAATTTCTTATCTAGGCTCTCCCCTTCACCCCAAAGCCTTGACACAGGCTCCTATAGACTACTTACACCCAACATCAACATTCCTAAGTGTCTTCACCATTAAATTCACCTTAACTTAGCAAAACTCCTTTTTCCTCAAAAACTAGGTCTGTCACATGAGGATGCCAAGCCTAGAACCATGCAAAACTCATCCCAGAAATGCTTCCATTCTCCAAACCTCTAAAAATGTGAAAATATGCACAAAAATCTTCCATCCCACCAAGAATGAGCATTATTACAATGTGGAGATGGAAGATATGGCCATTTTTTAGTCAAAACCCTAGTTTTGAGGGTTTTCAGACCTACCCTTGCTAAAATGGCAATAACTTTTGTTGTACTCACTGAAAACATTCCAAATGAAAGCCAATTCTTCCATCTATCCAACCATATCAATTTTGTGCCCGTACAGTTTGTAGAAAGTCCCTACCACGCACAAGAACAGTAAATTTACACACATATTTTTAGAAAACAAGTTGCTTTGTATTGAATCTTCAAAGTCCTTCCATCAACATTCATGCCTCAACCATGAGAGGCTTATTTAAACTTATAACAACCCTTCCCAACATCCTCCAACATAAATTTGAATTATTTGGACATTGTGCTTAACCAAAACACCACTTAGACACCAAATTGCCTCATTAAGGCAAGTTAATACAACTTACTACAAACCCAATTACAATGAGCCTTTAGGGGTTGCCAAAAGGCATCAAAACACTTCAAAATACCAAGGTAATTCCCCTCAAGCACCTTGTTGCACCATGGAATTCTAATTCCTTAACTTCCAAGGTCACCAAGCTTACAAAGTGAAGATGGAAACTTGGCTGTTACATTGAAACTTATCAACAAGCCTAGGAAACCTATTACAAAACATGTGAGGTCATCCTAAGGACCTTATTTCATCACCTGGACACAAAGTACCAAAAACAATAAAAAACCAAAACATATTAGGCCCATTGGACCCATAGGTGCTCCTACACCATAGTCATACTAATATCCTTTATCATATAAGAAATCATCAACTGATGCAAAGGGAAGATCACTAAACAGCTCAACATTTTCCTCTTCACCTTATTCCTTACTTTCAATAGTAATACCTTTATCTACAAATGTACTCTCCACTACAATATACTACTTTACATCAATCTTATCATGCTCAAGTAAATCAAATTCAACTACACTCTCACAAAAATTAGATTTTACCTCCTCTTTCTCCATTGAACACTTCAATTTACCTTTCTTGAGTGCAATCCATACTTTTGCAACTTGCATCATTAAATCAAAATTTTCATCCTCATCCTCTTCTACTAACTTTTTAACTCCATTAAACAAACAATTTTCACTTTTATTACATACCTTTACTTCTTCCTTACTCAAGGGATTCAACTTGTTTTCAATTCTATCATTCATCAAGGAGTATGTATTGGCATACCCATCATGTATTGTACACCTATCAAACTACCAAGAACTTCCCAACAACATGTGACAAACATCCATAGATATTATATCACATAAAACTTCACCATGATAATCACCAATCTTAAATTTTACTAAACATTGTTCATTTACCAAAACTTTATTATCATCTTGCAACCAAGCGATCTTGTATGGATGTAGGTGCTTTCTTTCCCAATGCAACTTTACTCACCATTTCCTTAGAAACAATATTGTCAATACTACCACCATCAATAATAACAATACAAAATTTACCTTCACAATTACATCTTGTCTTGAACATTCTCTTCCTTTGATCTAGTTATTTTCCTACATTCATCAAGACTCTTCTTGAAACAAGCACTTCTTCATCCTCTGCCTCTTCTGAGTGTGAAGACATAACATCCTCTACATTTATGTTTGTTGCTTTATTATGATTTTCAGTCCTTTTCTTGGTCTTTCCTATTCCTCAGGACAATCGTATGGCCTATGACCTTCTCCACACTTGAAACAAGTCCCTCTAAAGGTTCCTCTTCCAAAACTTCTACCCGATCTTCCTCTACCTCTATGATTTTCATCTCTTGACCCATAAGAGTCATCATTCCTATGTTGTCTATTGCTACCTTGGTCTTCATCTTTCTAACTTCTATGCTCATTTTTCTTCCCATTTATTTTTCTCCTTCCTCCTTGATTGTTATAAAATTTTCTATTCATTCTTTCTTCTATCTTCAATGCTATTTGATAAGCATTTTCTATTGTCACAACTCAGAACAAGTATTATCTATTCTTGAATACTTGATCTCAACCCATTTATGTATCTTGCAACCTTTTCCTTAGTTTCCTCTGAATTTCTAGTACTTATTTCTATGGAATTCTTTAGTGTATTATTTAATACTCTTGTTTCCTTGCTTCAAACCTTGCATCCTCTTGAGCAAGTCCAATTCATAGTCTATAGGAATAAATTGTCTTTTCAATCTCTCCACCATTTTTTCCCATTTGGTAATTTTATCTTCTCCTCTTCTTCCCCTCTCTAATTGGACCTCTCTCCACCATATTGAGGCATTTCCTTTCAACCTTGTCTTGGAAATTTTCACTCTATCAGGATCCTCTATCTCTTCAAATTCGAAATACCCTTCCATTTAATTAAGTTAATTTACCAATTCCTTTGGATTCAAACTTCTATTAAATGTGCGTACATCCATCCTAGTTGTTTTTCCCATCTTTGATAATGTAATTACTAAAGGATAATGAGAAACTATTTCTGCCCCTACACTTCCTTGGCTCCCAGCTTGGCTTCCAGCTTGACTAGCATTCTTTATGCTTTCATCTTCATCATCACTTCTTGGGTCTCTCATTCCTGTAAATCCTCTTCTTATTTCTTCTTGTAAAGTCTCAACCTACCTTCTCAAGGCTCTAAAATCTGCATCTCTAAAAAAATTATCTCCTCTTTCTCTTCCTCTACCATGGGGGGATCCTCTAGGAAACATCTTTGCAACACCACAACTAACAAGTCCTAGTGTAAACTGTCTCTCTCCAGCAATCTGTTTACACACTCACGATCAATTTTCTTTTATACCACTAATGTATGGAGCTAAATAGAATATATTATTCAATGGAAACTAATTTAAATAGCTCACATAACATTGAGAAACACTCTTCACAAAGAAAAATATATTTTTTGCAACAAATATACAACTTTGGTTTGCAACTTGCAACTTCTATCTCAGATTTAATTAAACTTTTCAAATGAATTAAAACGGTATAAAAAGGAAAATGGGATGCAACAATCCCTTACAAGACTCTTGGTAATCACTATAAAAATTATTTTCAATTATCAAAGCAAATCTTTGCAAAAAAAACTTCTCTCCAGCACCTACAACAAACCACTCTTAACAAGGTAAAAGAAAGAAGTTGGGTCCACAAAGAGGGGAAGTTTCATCCAAAAAAATATCATAGAAAATGCATATGCATTATTAAAAAACTATGTATGCGTTGTGCTTTGGGTACCCAAACCTAAAAAAATGTGTATGCACTAAAAAATGCATACGTGTTATAATGCGCGTATGTGTTATATAACACACAATTTATAACACATACAAGTCATTTATTTAAAAAATTAAATACCTTTTAGAAACGTGTATGCATTTTGTAATGCAAAACACATAAGTGTTTTAAAATGCATACACATTCGCACTTCTAAAAAGTTTTTTTTTCTTTAAATAATCAAAAAAATAAAGAACATAAATACATGCATTTTTAAAATTTTGAATTCCCAACCCACATGTTTCCTCGGTTTTAGGCTCGAGAAAGGCTTGGAAACCCGACCCTTAGCCTTTGACTTGCAACTAAAAAACTAAAACAAATTGAAGAAGAATGTCCAACTTTGGCAATATGGTTAATGGACTTTTTTTCTAAATCAATCTATAAAATTAAAAGCCCATTAGAGAACACGATGTCAATTTTCCAAATATTTTTATTAATATTTGATTATATTTTTTATTTTTTAATTAATTTCTAAGCAAACTAGTCCTTAAACTTCAAATATTAGGTTTTTTTTGTTTTTTAATAACTTTTTTTGGGTTAAGTTTCTTGTAAAAAAAAAATTAAATGACATCAATCTTTAGACAATTCTCTACACAATGGACAAAAAATATTTTAAAAAAAATTAGTTTAGGTCAAATTATGTTGTCTGTACATGTTGATTTTTAAAAACAGCAATTAAGGCCACTAAAAGTTCAATAAAAAAAATATATTCAGAAAAATATTACAAAAAAAATTCTCCATCAATCTTCATGTTGTTAGATCTCTTTCCCCAAAAGAAATTAGCAAAATAATTTTATTTGGTTCAAAAAGTGGTGTCTATACGCGTGCATGGTATGGTAAAAAAAAGGCTTTTAAAATGGTTTTATGCATCCCTATCAAAATTTAATTTCTATCATCTAAGCATTTGAATGAATTACATATTTGGAAACTAGATTCAAAATGCTAAATTGCATATTACTGACTTTTTTTAAGATTCATTGTGTAAGTGCCTCAAATTTTTAATTCAAGTGTGACAAATTCTGAAAAACAACAAAAACACCCACTTTTTGAGCTTTTTGTGGACCCAACTTCTTGCATCATCCCAATAATCACAAGTCTTTAATATGCAACTACCAGTGATGTTTATGCCACTAAAAAATATCTCCAATCTATAAAAAACCATCAAAACCATTCTTGGAGGTATGCTACAACCTCTCTATAGCTTCCTCTATAATCTAGAAAAACTTCTTTTAAATTGAAATTGATTTTCTTTTATACAAGTTGTCGTCTAAATGAAATGAAATGTGAATTCGTTTAGATTTAATTTCCTTTCATTCCAACCCACTCTCAGGAAAATCAACACCCATCTCAAGGAATGTCCAATGAAATTAAAATTTATCAATTAAAATGAATATAATAATCTTTTATCAAAACTTCTAGACTTGTCAAATATGGAAGACAATGCTTTAATGGCTTTCTTGCTTTCATGAATAAAGAAAAAATCAATTTGCCCAATCCTAGTGTCCACCTTCAAGATTCCCTTTTTTAGCAGTTGTGGAATTTAAAATTTGGAGTTACAAGTTAAATTGGAGGTCTTTCAGAAACCCACGCCTCCATTTCTTTTTCTAGATTTTTTGCTTTCAAAGCATATTCTCCACTATCTCCTCTTATCTCGACTTCTTCAAATTTATTCCAAATTTCAAATTCAAATTTTTAACATGGCATAACATCCAAATGCACATCCAAAATATGAATTTCATAAGACAAAAGATGAAATTCAACTCACACCAAAAATTGCAATTAAAATCAAACAACTTTTTGTCGACATAGGATAGCCACTATGCCATGGATGCTCATGCATCGATAATGGTGATAGTTAATATTACAAAATATTTTGTCAATACACCTTAAGTTCCTAGGAACACTTTCCAAGGATGGTGGAACCATGAAATATGATTTACGAGGTGGATGACACCTTATAATTTTATTTTTTCTTAGAAAGGGAACCTAGAAGATGGGAAATGCCCTCCTTTAATTATAGAAGTGGTTCTCTGTAAGAGTTTCCAATAAACTCCATAAAACCAAGATCACCTACAAAACTTGAATTACCCTTCTAAAAGGATAAAATCAAACATGCAAGAGCAATTTTCATAGAGATGTGCAAATAACATTATTGGGAATAATGAATTACATGAGATAACTTTCCTTTATCAAGCAATATGCAAAACCCTAAAAGAAAAACCTAATTAGGACCTAAGTAAACTTAATAAAGTGTAATTTTAAAATATTAAATTACACCAACACCCCCCCCCCCTTAATTACAACTTAAGAAGAATAAGAAACATACAAATAATTCAAGGATGGATGCATGAAAGCATGAATGGGTCCTTGGTACAAGGCCATGTTAGGTTTCAATGTACATACAAATGAAATCTCTCACAACTAGAGAAAAGGAGAAAACCACATGGGAAAAACTTCTCCAAAAGATAGAAAAAGAAAAATTTACAAGTCAAAGATGGAGAAGGATAGGAGGACTCAATGTGACCCCCAAGGACTACTTCTGTCACATAAGTACAATTTATGTCCCCTTGATAGAAGAGAGAAAATGAGGATATGAATCCCCCCATAAAGAAGTAGCTCCTATACCAATGGTGAACATCTAAAGATAGAATATGATCTAGTGCCTACAAAAAAAATTTCTCCCCTTAGGAAGAAATAGATCCACCGATGATTGGAGAAATCAATCCAAAAAGATGGGTGATGACAAAATCCAAATCCAAATGGTGTGTGTCTCTGAAAATTGTTCACATGTCCACATGTCAAAAAGAAACTATGTCAATCCAAGATCTTGTGAATACTTATGTAAAGCATGCCTCAAATACAATGAAGATTATGGTGGGCCAACAACGTTGATGTGGCCGTCAGAAAAGAGGAGATGAATACCCTAAAAAAAATCCTCCAGATCTATATGTAAGCACTAAATCTGCACTTTTCTTCAAAGACAAACAAACATTAGTAGATTGTTAGAAAATTAAGCAAACCAAATCAAGCACTCCTATGAGATATCTAAACATACTAGATATGCAAACAAAATAATGAAATTTCAAAGAGAATCAATTAAAAGCATATATAGGCATGTTCATATCCTATCCCATAGTGGGCGTGGTGCTCCTTTGATGTGGAAAGGATGCTCTTTCCGACCCTCTTAATAATATTCCAATGATGAAGATGCAAAGATGAAAGTGATGGGGATGAAAGTTCCTATAGTGAAAATGCATAAGATTGTGGATGAATTTCAAGTAGAAGTGGCTTCTATTTATAGGTTGAAGGGTTGAAGAATGGAAATATGGGAGGAATGTGGAACTAAAAGAGAGCCAATTAGATTGTGACACTTGTCACATGGCTAATGGATGAAGGCGGAGCACATTTTGGAGAATGTACATAGTTAATGCATGTGGTTGAGATGTAAGAGGGGTGTAAGAGAGATTAATGCATTTGTAAAAGGCATTAAATGAATGTGGTTGAGATGTTTTGGGGGGAAATTGTTTGGGTAAGAAAGTGAAATAAAGGGAGTTATTGAAGGAATATTCCCTAGAATATGATTTTGAGAGGATAAATGAGGTTATTAGTTAATTAAAAGAAACTATTTTCATGTGCAAGTGGGTTAGTTAATTAGGGGTTAATTTAACTCATGCTGAGTTAAAAGCTAGAGAATTTATTAATGATGATTAGAAGGTGATTAAAGTTAATTAATTTGGAATTTAATTAACTTTGAGTGGGTTAGTGAATTTATGATATTTGATTTATTTAATCAAATAAGAGGACTTTGGGGATTTAATTAAACAAATTGATTTATTTAATTAAGCATGATGGACATTAGTGAATTAATCTAATAAACTGATTTATTTGATTAATAGAAGAATTTGATGATAATTGATCAGAATTAGATGCACTATGTTTGTTAGTATTTTTTGCATGTCTACATTTTCCCCTCTTTGAAGCAATGTACCTACTGCATTGGTTCAAAGAATAACCTTGCTGAGATCAAAGTTTGAAAATTTTCTAATTTTTTGGATGCCCCATTGAAAAGAAGTACACTGGTACATTGACCCCTTGAGAGATCGAGCAAAAAGTTTAATTTTAGGGTTGATCTCACAACAAAGAGAATCAAGATGGATGTATGGATGGTTACACTAATAGATCTATATGATAATGACAATGCAAATGAGATGAATTAAGATGCTAAGAATAACAAATCTATATTATCTTAAACGTCTTAAATGATGATGCAATGCATGTGAGATGAATGATGTTTCCTATTATGATGATATGTATGAGTATATAGGATGGGTATGCTGACATTTTATGAATACAAAATGGATGCATGTCATGATAGCATGTTAGCATGAAAGAGGATAGAAGAATGAGAGCGATCAACCATTGATTTTGAGAAGATGCAAAAGTCCAACAAGTCTATGAGTCGTCGAGACTTTATTAGATATGATGATGAATGATGATGTATTGCTTATCTAGGGATTGGGGATGTAAAGAGCATAACTTTCCTTATGTTTGATAACATACATAGATATGATGCATCAAGGTATCAACAACTAGGATGGTGTGGTATCTAGTGTGATCGACTTTGACTCGAAAAACAGATAGGAGTATTCTCTTTCACACCTGACATACAAAATCTTGTTAGAATGTAGCTTGGGTATTTCAAACATCTCAAACCAAAACACGGAGAGGAAAAACCTCCCAAAATATTAGTCAACAAGGCATCCAAAACATCCTCCCTACAAACCGAACAAAATTAGTATGACCAAGGTCATATTACAAGAATATCCAACAAGCACAACAAACAAAATATAATGATCAATGCCCCATTCCTTTATCTCTAAATTATTTTGATTAGACATCATTGAGAGGTCATTGGAATGGGTGCACTAAGATAAATCTAAAGAAAAGATAAAGTACACAAACAAGTCAATGTTCTTCATACCTCTAACCAAGACTAAACTACAATGATGTTTGATATTGATGTCCATTGTAGGAAGGATGCATCCTCGGACATGATTTTATCAGATGATTGTGAGACCAACGGGATGATGGGCTATCAATACCAAGAGTTGACCAACTTGTTTACCTATGAACCTAGTCTTAAGACCCTGATGTTTGAGTTTTCATTTTTAATTTTCTATACTTATTTTTGATTATTTTGCTAGAGGGTGGAGATGTTGAATGATTTATTGTGAGTGGATGTTTATTGCAAGTGAAAGTAGAATGAGATGGATTATTTTTTGTTTTTTGAATGTTTTTGTTATTTTAAAATGTTTTGAGGTTATTTTTTGGATTTTTGAGATGTTTTACAAATGTTTTGATTTTCCAATTTTCTAATGGTTTTTGTGTTTTCTGAGATTTTGACCAATAACCTAACCTAAAGACCTATCCTAGGGGTCTCAGGGGCTGATCAAATATTAGCCTTGCCTATGTTATACACACAGAGACCATGTAGTTTGACTAGCACAGACTTATTTATTGATGAGATATGAATATGTGTGGATTTCCAATTTATTATGGCGGGCTCCTAAAGGACTGACCTAATGTCTTGGGGACTGATCAATGATTAGCTTTGCCTACGTTCAAGCTTGGAGATGATGTAGTTTGACATGAAGACATTGTTTTTTTTTTTTCGACCTATTTTTGGATTTTTTGACATGTTTTAGATGTTTTTGGATTTTTTGACATGTTTCAGATGTTTTTGGATTTTTTTATGTTTCAAGGAAGATTTCAAGAATATACATGAATTTGATCCGATGGAGGTATAGGAGCTTTCCCCCAACGTGATGCAATAGACTAATCCAATAGAATCTGAATTTCAAATTGGGGCTAAGCAAGTCAGTTTTTAGGTCCAACTCTATGCCTCAAGGAGCTCTCTTCCTAAGGACATCAGCATAAACTTTGAACAACAGAGCGGTGCACTAGAATCTCAAAAACACATTGTAGTCCATATGGTTAGACAACAGCCGAGACAAGGTTAAACGCACTAAAATGACTTATTAGCCTAGCTATTTAACTAAAAGGATAGAATGATGTAACTAAATAGGTTAAGTAATATTTAACATTATAGAGCAGATAAGAAAAAGTGATAAAGATGAGGAGAATCTCACCAATGAACTCGTTCGCCAGCTGATCCTCCAAGATCTAACACACCTACACACAACAAGAGAGAGAATGTTGGGGGTTGCCTATATTGGGGTCTGCCTCAGTCAGACCCTCATTTAGGTGTTCCCACCTCCATGGATAGCCAATGGAAAAGAGATAAAGAAGTGATAAAAACACAAGCACTACAAACAATACTATGCTACTCAACCAAATGATAGAGGAGAGGAGAGGGAAGCTTACCACCTCCACCAAGAGCACTCAAGGCTACTTGGGGGACAAATGAGAGGGACTCAAGCCTCTGTTGCAATGGCGCGGTCTCAAACTTGCTCTACCGATGTGATGGAGTGTGATATTGCTGCTATGGAATGCTTGGAATACTAGAATGTGATTGCAAAATGAGCTTGAACTGATGTAGAGTTCTTCCAATATTCATCCAACTTCTATCCAACCTCCAAATGCAATTTCAAAGGCTTGATTATGAAGGAATGGGGAAAGAAATGACCATATTAGGGTCGAGTGGCCGAAGGAGGTGTTACAACTTCTCTACCAATGGGAAGAGTAACGCCTTTGTGGCTCAACCCCAGGAATCTTCCAAGGAAGTAAGTGTGTTGCATGAATTTCTATACGCCGCACGAGCATCCCTAATAGAAACACCTCCATTGACACAGAAAATAGGCACCAAGTGGACTGCCATCAGCGGGCTTAGGTGAATTAAGCCTTTGACTTAGGTTTTCTAAAGTGTAATAAGGCAAAAAGGGGAATTGCACCTAGGGTGAAAATTCACTCTAATACATTTTTCCCCCACTTTAACGATCACAAGTACTGATGAGTTCTCAATAAAGTAGATCAAGAAAAGAGTAGGGTTAGAAAGGTATACCTGAATCATCAAGGAAGTAGACCATGATCTAGTGAACCCAAGATGCAGGGCAAAAAAAGGACTCCATAGCTGCTTGGAACTATGGATTTTGAACAACAAAGTTCCTTATAGGCTTGTAGACCTACAAGGAGGCAATCCCCAAGATCTCTCGCATAAAGGAAGCCCCAAGGAACCATACTTCACAGAGTCAGGAAGTGGTTACATGCCTACCCGCAAATAGAGCATGTCTAAAGTGTTGATGTGTCTACCTACAGATAGAGAACATCTAAGAGTAGCGACATGTCTAGCCACAGATAGAACATATCTAAAGTGTTGATGCCACACATATTTTGTTAGGGTTCCAAGTTGAGAATGTGCTTCCAAGGGAAAGGTGTTGTGAGGACTTTCAAGAAAAGATTCGTCGGCGGTGAATTAGTTTTCTAAAATTTGAAGTGTTAAAGAATGTTGTCACACATAGGAGGGATAACTCAAGCAAAGAAGAGATAAAGATAAAGATAAAGTGAAAAATAAAAACAAAGGGCATATGGGGATCTGGTTTAGCGGGGTCAGATTTGTTCGAGCTCATATAATAGTAGGTAACCACAATGCAAGGTGAAAGATCATCAATCCCCAACCATATCAAGAAGATAAATAAAAAACAAAGTTAAAAAAATAAAAAATTGGGTCAACATGGAAGGGAAGCCTAAATTCCCCCAACACTTTGCATCGTCCCCAATTTATCAAAAGTCAAGCACAAACATGAAAGAATGATGACACAAAAACCATGCCTGTATCCAAGCACCAATAGGGGTGATGAGGGTCATCTAGGAACATATAGCATGGGTATGAGGGAACACATCACAAAACACACACACACACACAAGATCAAGAAAAAGGGGACCTCCTCTAACACTGATCATCCAAGAGGGCGTCTACTTCCAAGTCTAGATCCTTGTAAGGGGAAGGAGGATGAGCCTATAAGGGTGGAATTTTAAGAGGGGCATCCAACCCTCCCGTAACAAGGGCCAAGGAAGAGGTCCCCTCAAGGTCCTCTCCACTGAGCTCTCATGGAGTCAAAGTCAGCGGCTTTGTGAAGATCGCTGATAGGGTCGGGACCTCATCCACAAAGTTGAACATGCACCCCATCGGAATGTTATTTCTTACTTCAATGGATGGGACGGGTTGTGCCTGATATCCACCGCTAGGCTCGCCAAGTGATTAAGGAACGGTGACAAACTTAGGAGAGAACAGGACTAGTTTTGTCACAAGGATAGAATAAATCATCATAAGGCTACCTTATGAAGGTGGGCTCTTCCTACATCCCTTATCACGAGAAGGACTAGCCCCTGCCCCTTTTTCGTAGGAGGTGATGAACTCCCCATAGAAAAAGCTAGAGATGCAGAGCAGGAAGAGGACATAATGAAAGTAGATATGACTGAAGTGTTAACCATATCCACAAGCTTTGGGAAGGGTCAAATAACTAGAATGGACATCAGCAAAGGTGGCTCTATTGAGGGAGCAAAAAACACTTATACCCGATTAGGGTTAGGTGCTTTTGTGCTCGCAATACAAGCTGAGAGTTGATCAGGAAGAAGGGGCACAATAGGAAAGGAGGAGGACAATGTTGCAGAAGGCCCTGAAGTGGGGGCTATCATTTCTTCTTCCTTCTGTTGTGAAGCAGCCTGCTTGGGCAGGAGATCCTTTAGCTAGTGCTTGCGCTCTTGTGCAAGGCAGTTTCTACAGCTCTTAGAGTTAGAATTCGTAGCTTCCAAAGGTATAGGAGTTTCCTACTCAACCATAGGGATGTCCACTATAGCTATTTCAGGTGGAGGAACAAGTTCTTGTGCAGGAACAAGGAGAGAAGGCTAAGGAGTGAGGGGAGGAATCAACTCAAGAGCCTTGGCAGCAAGCCTCTTTCTACTCACTGCCTTGGAAGCAGGAGCAGTAGGAGATCGCAGAGGTCAAGACGAGGAGTACTTTCCCTAGGAGGTCTTCTTCCTATCATATCAGGCGGGCCTAGGCTCCATCGGTAGAATAGGAAGCTCGAACACAAGACGCTTAAACTTTCGCTAAGCAGGCACTGAAGAGTTTTCCTACAAACAAGGAGAAAAACTTGAGGGTACCACAATTGAGGGAGAAGAAGCATTAGGTTGAGCAATGGAAGAGGAAGAAGGAGGGTCATGAGACCGCTTCTCTTCTTTCCTCCTTTGATCCTTAATAGCATAGTTGTCAGCCTTCAAGTAGGCCCTATGTGAGATAACATAAGGTGAGGGAGGGTACCTCACTTTCGGCCTCAGATGTCCTTTCTTATAATTTAGATATGTCTTGTGTAAAAGGTCCATCCTAGGAAAAAGCGGACCCACAAGCGTAGGCCACGAGTGATCAAAGGAGTAGCTACCACGTGCGACTGACGGTCGATAGCCGGTGTTGTGGATCACATGTATGGAACCTCTATGGATAAATTTTAGACATTTATGCATAATGGAGGGTACTTTGTGCATTGCTACTAACCAGGCAATACCCAACTTTACAGGGAAGAGTTCAGACCCAAGAATGATATCAAACAAGAGATTCACGATCTTAGGTTCAACCAAGACTATCAAGGAAATGCTTCCTAAAAGGGATATGAAAAGGTCATCGTGTGTGTGAATGAAACTTTCAGGAGCATCATATCCATCCTTATGTAAAAAATCTATTAGCATGATCTCATCTATTATTATGTTCACTTGTGACATCAGATCAACAAGAACATCAATTACGATGTTTCCATTGATCCATGCAGGAATATAGAGGGGAGATGGTTCCTTATTAAATCCTATCAGCAGGTCCTATGAAGTAAAGGTTATGCCAACACTTTTCTCTACAAGCTACTCGGAGGGGATGGTTTGATGCAGGAATGAAGCCATTACACACACTAGATAGTGCTTTCATAGAATTCCTAAAGATTAATGGATAAGATGGTGACCCAATTAAGGTTTCATCGTGCAATACCTTTGGATCCTTCCAACTACGCCACCTAGGGTTCGTAGGTTGGGTTGTAAGGTGACAACCTCACAACACTCACACCTACAACACTCCTAGAGTATGAGGAAAGGAATTATTTGTATTGCAAAAACAAAACCAAAAATGGTTCATGTCAGGTTCACCAAAAATGTAAGAGAGCGGGACCACCGCATACAAGACCCTAGGTCATGGAGGGTCGAGACACGAGAGGCTGCCCTAACTTACCTCAGCTAAGTGAAATGTTTAGGGTATGAGGATGAGAATGATGAGGATTTTTGGGGTTTTGAGATCACTCTACAATACAAATTTCAAAGTGGGGCTAGGTGAGCCACTTTTTAGGTCCAACTTTGTGCCTTAGGGAGATCTTTGCCTAAGGACGTCAGTGCAAACTTCGGATGACAGTGCAGTTTGTTGGCGTCTCAAAAATGTGTTGTAGTATGTACAGTCAGACAACAACCAAAACAATTTTAAACACACTAAAATGACTTATCAGCCTAGCTATTTAACTAAAAGGCTACAATGATGTAACTAAATAGGTTAAGTAATCTTTAAAGTTATAGACCAGATAAGAAAAAGTGATAAAGATGAGGAGAATCTCACCAATGAACTCATATGCCAGCTAATCCTCCAAGAGCTCACACACTTGCATACAACAAGAGAGATAATGTTGGGGGTGGTTTTATAGGGGTCTGCCTCAGTTAGACCCCCGTTTAGGTGTTCCCACCTCCACAAAAATCCAATGAAAAAGAGATAAAGAAGTGATAAAAACATAAGCACTACAAATAGTACTATGCTACTCAACTAATGATAGAGAAGAGGAGAGGGAAGCTTACCACCTCCACCAAGAGCACTCAAGGCTACTTGGGGGAGAAATTAGAGGAACTCAATTCTCTGCTACAATGGAATGGTCTCAAACTTTCTCTACCAATGTGATGGAGTGTGATATTTCTGCTATGGAATGCTTGGAATGCTAGAATGTGAGTGCAAAATGAGCTTGAAGTGATGTAGAGTTCTTCCAATCTTCATCCAACTTCTATCCAACCTCCAAATGCAAGTTCAAAGGCTTGATTATGAAGGAATGAGAAAAGAAACGGCCATATTTAGGTTGGGTGACCAAAGGAGGTGTTACAAATTCACTTCCAATGGGGAGAGTAACACCTCTACTGGCTCAACCAAAGGAATCTGCCAAGGATGTAAGTGCATCGAGTGGATGTTTGTGTGTCGTACGAGTGTCCCTAACAGAAACGCCTCCACCGAAACACAAAATAGGCACCAAGTGGATTACCATCAATGGGCTTACGTGAATTAAGCCTTCATTTTAGGTTTTCTAAATTGTAATAAGGAAAAAAGGGGAATTACACCTAGGGTGTAAATTCACTCTTATACAAGGCAGTCAAAGCTTCCTCGGGGTTAAGGTATCGCAATAGGGTTCCTTTGATACTCCTACAGTAAAGGGTGTCACCTAAGATGAAAAATTAGGATGACTTTTTAATGAAGGATTTCTTGACATTCATGGTGATGTCGACGGGGAGGACTACTATTTTCAAGTAGGTGAGTATGTCACGGTACCAAGGATCATCAGGACCAACGATTTTGCACACGAACTCAAATTATGCTGCCTTGAATATTGGTACAAGAAGCTACTCTTCAAGGAATTCATGTTTACGGACATTTCACAGGATATCCAACAATAATCTAATTGTAGCCATGGTGTCAGCTGCTCTATTGTTTACCTATGGTATTTGCTCAAATGTTTTGTTGATGAAGAACTCCTTGAGATCCTCCACCAATTTTTTGTATGGGGTAAGCTTGTCATCCTTAGTTTGGTATTCATTGTTGACTTGGTTGATAATTAGTTGTGAATCTCCATAAACCTTGAGTGCCATGATTTTCCATTGTACTACAATCCAAAGCCCTATGACAAGAGCTTCATACTTTGTGATGTTATTAGTGCGAGGGAAAGACAACCTGTATGATTTTCGAATACAATCCCCTTGTGGTGTGATAAAGAGGATGTTTGCTCCTAATCCATGTTATGTATATGATCCATCAAAGTATACCTTCTAATGGTCTACTGCACTTAGGTTAAAAATTGACTCATCTAGAAATTTTGATACCAATGGGTCTTCTAAAAATATAGGTGCTTTGGCCAATTGATCTGCAATTACCTGTCCCTTGATGGCTTTTCATTCCACATATTCAATGTCATGTTCTATCAATATCATGACCCACTTAGCTACTCGTCTTGTAAGCATTGCTTTTGAAAGTAAATATTTTAGGGGGTCTATCTTGGCGATGAGATTTATTTGATGAGCCATCATGTAGTGCCTAAATTTTTTGAGGCAAACACTTTTGCAAGACAAGATTTCTCAATAAATGTGTAGTTTAGCTTGTGTCCTACCAAGGTTCTACTAATATAGTAAATGACTCTTTCTTTCCCTGTTTCATCATGTTGTGCTTTGAGAGTTCCAAGTGCTACCATTGTAGTTGATATGTAGAGAATCAATGGTTTGTTTTGGATTGGTGTCCTGAATACTAGTGATGTCAACAAGTATTCCTTGATTTGATTGAATGCTTGATTGTATTTCACATCCCACTTGTATGTTACCCCTTTGTGGAGCAAATGAGAATATGACTTAGTTTTATCTGCTAACTGTGCTATGAATTTGTGAATGGACTGGAGCCTTCCCTGCAAACCCCTTAACTGCTTCAACATTCATGGTGCTTCCATTTCAAGGATTGCTTTGATTTTTTTTGGGTCTATCTTGATTCCCCTAATTGATACAATATACCCTAGGAGCTTCCTTGATTGTATGCCCAAGACACATTTCTTGGGATTGAGTCATACTTTATATTCTTATAGTCTATCAAAGATTGGGCACAATGTCGATATTTGATATTGATGTTTTCTTGATTTAGCTAGTATTTCGTCCACATAGTCCTCAATATATTTTTGGATTATCTCATGGAAAATTAGAGTCATAGCCATTTGGTATGTTGTTTTTGTGTTCTTTAACCCGAATGATATCATATTCCAATAGTAGGTGCCCCATGGATAGGTGAAGGATGTCTTGTGTTGCTCATATTTTACAATCATAATCTGGTTGTACCTTGAAAACCTATCCATTAATGATAGCATTTCATGCCCTACCATCAGATCTACAATCATTTCTATATTAGGAAGAGGGAAATAATTCTTAGGGAATGTTGGGTCTAGTTCTTCAACATTAACCCTATAGTGTCAGATCAAATTTGGTCTTGTGAAATATAGGTTATAATATTCTTTTAGAAAAGGGTTACGACTTAAGAGATTCTCCCTTGAATTTTTTTTGAAATTCCATGTTTATAGTTATGATTCAGTTAGTTATTTATTAAGAAAGATATTGTTAACACTTGATTGTATATGTTTTTTTTTGTTAGTCCATGAATAGTGTAATTACAATATCTTCTTGTTGGAATTGTAGAATTACCTTAGATGTATTGTATTAAATTAACATGATATCATCATTATTGATTAAGGTATTAAAATAATTTTTTTATTAATAGGAACAATGATTCTATAGACAACATATCGATACAATTATATATTTTGGAATTGATAGTTAGACCTTGAATTGAGTTGAGAATCGACAGGTTTATTTTGCTGTTGGTTGTTCCTACAATTGATCTATGTGGTTGACTTGTATGCTAGTTTTTTTGAGTTAAGTACCACATTGTAATGTTGAAACTTTTATTCTATACTTGTTATTTTGTGACTTCAGAATGATGTTTATGGTCTCGCTTATTTTTATTCAATTAGTCTTCCTCCTGGGTTGGTGGTTTCATTGTCATGGTCAATGATTCTGGTTGAATTTGTTTCTTTTGAGTCAAATTGTAAGGTCGATGAGTAATACATGATTGGGTAACCTATGTGAAGAAAATAGAGGTCTCCCTTGGAAGCAATGTTGGTAGTGTGGTTGTTTTCATTTGTAGATTGTTTTGATGGATCTCTTTTGGTGTGACTTTTCTTGAGATAATCTTGATTTTGAGGGGAAACTCTATCCTCGTGTTGGAATTTATTTGGAAAGCTCGTGTTTCCTTGTTTGTGGGTAGTTGTCATTTCTTGGACTTCCAAAGGCATGGGTAAACTGGTTTCATATTGATTCTTTGTTAATTTGTTTCTTTCCAAGACTTTGATCGCAATTGTGATTTTAAATTTATGAGTGGGTTGTATCTTATTTCAAGGGTAACTATGTTTATGACTATTGGCGAGATGGTAAATTCCTCGCATGTACTCTAGTTTTGAGATGTTGAACTTTTCTAGTTTTGGTACAACCCCTTGATGCCTTGGATTTTGGTGTTGGATTTTATGTTTTGGTTTCTAGAGAGAGTGGCTCTACGTGGGGGCCGACACACAAAGGAGCTATCAGGATAACCCACGTAGAGTTAGATTAATTAGTGATAACCTAAGTAATTAATGAGGGAGTGGATAGTAAAACATTAAACAAGATAATTATGGATGCCTCGTCCACCTGTTAGTGCTATCATAGGCTAAAGGTGGGATGAGAAGGTCGTGGTTGGCATGATTGTTGCCTCGTCTTCACGAGAGGTTAACGGTTCCGCATGATTCACCCTATGGAGCGGCACCTTGAGATAGGCTATCAAGATAACCATAGATGGAGGCAGCACCTGGTGATAGGTTGTCTAGATAATCCATGTATAGATGGAGGCGGCACCTTGAGTCAGGATGTCTGGATAATCCATGTAAGGCCATGCAATGACACTCTCCTCTAGCTTTTCCTTTTTGGAGTTGCTTCGTTGAAATCCTCTGGAAGTGATCTTTTGTTTTTATGTCTTGAAATTTATTGATGTCATGTTTTCTGGTCATGGTTTATTGATGTTGTGACTATCCTTGGGTTTCATATTACTCTTGTATGATGTTGAGTCTTATGGTTCTCTGTTTGGATGTTCTTGGTTGAGGTCTCTTTCTTGTTAGCTCCTAGCATGGGGGGTGGGTCTTCGGACTCACGTGGTTGGGTGGAACATGCTAAGCACCCCATTGGATCCCCAGTGGAGGATCGAGAGGTGTAGATTGGTATCCCTTGTGGCGACTCTAGAGTTGGTTCCCTCTTTGAGCCAATTATGATACTTTGTAATTATCTGTTCAGCTATATCTTTCTTTATGGATTCCCATTCATGTTGGAGAACACTATTGTATCATTGTTACTCTTGAACATTGTAATGAAATGTAATGTTATACCTTGTACGGCTTTTGATCCATGGAGGTCTTTATTTGATATATTGTATGAGTTTATATGATGATATGAAGTTTATTGTTATGAGTTTTGAGGTAATCATATATATGTTATATTTACATACATGGATGGTTTCTTATTAATTTTTTGACATGTATGTGTTACATTTGTAAATGTTTACTTTGTTATGGATTATATCTTTGAATTTCATTCTTATCATCGTTGTATGGATGTAAGTTTCGTAATGACTCCTCGTGTACCCCAAGGGACGTAAGTGTTAATGGATTTGTTTAATTGAGTTTTATGACTTATGACTTAATGTGCATCTCATGTATGTTTAGTTTTACTTTTTCAAAAAAAAATAAAAAATTGTGTGGTGTTTATTATGTAGTTGTCCTTTGGGGTTCACACGATGGGGCATTACAAAAATGTAAACACTGAAAATTGTCCTTCACCTATGAACCCACCTTTTCATGTGAATTCCTCCGACTTTCATAATTAAATAATTTTATTTTTTTAATTATCTTTAAGGGTCATATTTCTCTATTAATTAAATAATTCTTAATTATTTAATTAATTCATTTTCTCCTTTATTCTTCCCTTGATTAATTAAATATTTTTTTTATTTAATTGCCTCCCTAATTAGCCCCTTCCTTTCTATAATTAAATAAATGCTTATTTATTTAAGTACTTCCATTTTTCTAGTATAATTAAATAATTATTTTAATTATTTAACTATTCATCATCCTCTTCTTCTATAATTAAATAAAAAAAAATTATTTAATTATTTACTATTTTTTCATTTTCATCCACTTTTGAATTAAATTATTATTTAATTTAAAAGTCAACATGTCACATGTGTTTTATAATTAAATAATGCTTTTATTATTTAACTAATCACTTTCCTTCCCAAATTAAATAATTTTATAATTATTTAATTTTCTCCAACAACCTCTTTTTTTGTGCCAGCCTCATTATTTGTGCCATTCTTATCTTCTCTTGTCTCATTCATTTTGCACCCTTGATTAAATTATTGTATAATTCAATCTTGGTCATCAATCCTTACCATTGCCCTAATTTTTCCCTAACCCTGTTTCATACTACAACTTTCAATCTTGGCCATTGATTAACACATCTTATTGACATCTAATCTCAACCATCAATCTAAATCAGACCTTTCATATAAATCAACCTTCTCATAAGCCATTTTTGGGGGTTGATTCTTCAAGTATTATTATGATGCCAAAATAATCCTTGAATTATTCATCCATTTCTATCTATCATCATTCATGTATCATCTACATCTTAATGTTATGCTACTGAATTGAGCAACCAACACATTAAATCAATCGAATAATTCATCCATCATTGCGTCTATTTGAGGTATTTGAAGATTTAGATTAGGTAATGCATGTTATTGTTTTATCATTTTTATTTTATCTAAATGTTTCATATACAATAATTACTCTGTCAAATACCTTGCAAATAATTACTTTGTCAGGCTTGTAAAGTTCTACGTGGAAAAAACTACCGCCCATTAGAATTTTTTTTTATTTAAATAATTCAAATTACAAGTAAAGGAATGTAGTTAGAAACTACAAATTAAAACATTAAAAACTTTTTTTTATTGAAATAATGTAGATTACAAATAAAAGAATGCATTTAGAAACTACAAATTAAAATAATACACAAAAACAACAAAATAGAATTAACAGACTACATAAATAGTCCAACAATAGATCTAGGCTAGCAAGACCAAGCAAGTCCACGATATTATATAGATATTAATATATTATATTCTATCATTTATATTAATATATTATTATTTATATATCTTTTATTAAATTAAGAATATAGATAATTTATTAATATCATATTATATTATTATTGTATATTATCTAATTCATTTTTATTTTTTTATAGATGAGTACTACTAAAGGGGGTAGCTCCTAATTACATTCGATTAAAAGAAAATCTGCCCAGATAGTAGTGAGTTACAGCCATGCAACAACTCATTGGTTCAAGTTCCCAGTGACTAGTGAATGATAGCCAAAAAACCTTCCATTCTAATGAGTTTCTGCAAACTTCCTTTGTTGAGCCAGGCATTGTGTTCATTCATATATCGGTCAAAAGGCATCATATCTGTATTCATCACCCCAGATTTGAATACCTCCCATGCGTTAGTTAGAAGATTGACTAGATCCTCTCCTTGGATTTGATTTTCCCCAACATCTTGATCTTCGTCTTCTACATCCTCATCGCTTACCATTGTTGGATCGAAGTACATGCATAAGAAGCTCACCCATCCTTCTGAGCCCAGATCCATGGTCGAACTAGCCACCACTTGGATGTTGGCCTGCACCACAAAACCACGAAGCCACACCACCACTCGCTCCCTGGATTCTGAGATATCCACCAGAGCACTGATTATTACCTCATACACCCTACCATCACACTAGTGTTGGTTGAGATTTACGATAGTGGAGACCATTCCCACTATCGCCCTATGCACCTCCAAACTCCGTGAGGTGAAGAGATGCCAACATTGCACATCCATTGACTCTGATGCGCAGTGATAGAGAAGGCCGAATTGAAACACCATTTTTGGGATTTTGACTCCTCATAAAAATTCTACGATCTATCATTTAGAGTGAAAGAGCCTCTCCTATAAAGGTTGTAGAGGGCTTAATTTTATCTGGGTGAGGCTGAGACCCAACAGTCCAAGACATCCCCAAAACCGATTCAAATATGCCTTAACCTCCACGGGCGCACTACCATTCCCTCCTTTCAAGACCGTGTGGGTTTGGAATCTGGGATAGAATCACTATGGCGGATCTTATTGTCCTCTAACAGCACATCTTGCAGACCCGGCCACTGTACTGGAGAGGGACATGTAACCACCATTTTTGGCTGCACAACTCCCATGTTTTCCAAAAGATCCTATTGTATATTATCTAATTATTTTATATACTAGTATTACATAATCTAATTATATGATATTATATATATAGATTATATTATAATATAACAAAATACTATATTAATAATAATATACAAAATAAAAACTTAATTGTAATGGTAGTTCTTTTATGTAGTGCACCAAACTTGACTACAATGTTTAAGAAATTTCTACATTTAAACTATCTCAGTGTTTGAGAAATTGTTATATTTAGAAAACCTTTCGATCCTAATATTTTTATTAGAGATTCTCGTATGAATACATGTCAAAAATCTTCATTAAGTGTAATTAGATAGTCACATCAAAAATCTCATGTAATACACATGAGAGATCTTTATGAGTGCAGTTAGGCAATCACTTCAAAAATCTCATGTGATACACGTTAGAGATCTTTATTGAGCACAATTAGATAGTCACATCAAAATCTTACGTGATAGATATCAAAGATCTTCATTGAGCATGATTAAGTGTTCACATCAAAGTTACATTTCACTATTAAACATATTTGAAAAAATATATTTATTTATACTTATTTTAAAAAATTGAAAAAAACATATATATACATACATACTTATCTATAAATATATAATGTTTAAATGTTTTTTTTCTATATTTGTACTCTTTTCTCATAGTGAATCATAAGTTATTCTCTTATACTCACCAACAATTTTAAAGTATTAATAAATCTATTTAATATTTTTTATATTTAATAATGTTAAATATATAGAATCAATAAAATATAATAAAAAAATAGTAATGAAAAATATAAATTATTTTTAAAAGTATTTTATATTTGATATTATTTATTTCTCCATGTTCAGTTAATGTCTTTGCTTTATCTCCTACACTCCACTCAGTGCCGACGAAACTGATTGCACAGAAAAGAAAACGGCAGAATGAGAATAGAAGAATGAATGGCTTAGAAGAGTTGTTAATCTCTAAGACCAGGTCGCACATTACAAATAAAAAGTCTGTTACCTCTTTCCTGTGTTGTCTATTCAATCACGCCAATCTCTTTTCATACGCCAACATCTCCTAAAGTAAAGCAATGGGCCACTTCATCTTTCTATTATTTTCAGAGTCGATTGATTTCTCCAAATACGTGGTGCTTAACTTTCCATTTAGCAATCATATCGTCGATAGAAAATGGTGTACAGGCATGTCAACCTCCCACTTTTTTTGAAACTTTATTCAAAAGCTATAATTCTGGGCCCATATTATTGAGCCGTGAAACCTTACATTCTAATGGTGTCTGTTCGACCAAAGTAAAGTGATCAAAACCCTTTATCCACATCAACTTTTGTTGACAATCCTGACATGTATGTAACGGAGACAATGGTTCAATGGACAACCAGGACTGTCATGATGACACTATGTATTAACCATATTATGGGTAGATGCTAATATCCCTACCCACAACCACATGGAGAATGTAATACGAGAAGAAGGGTGGGTGATGGTGAGGATCTTTGTCTTGGGAAACGAGGGAGTAAGCCAACCACTTATAAATGTAGATTCAGATCTTGTAAATTAAGCTAGGAAATTTAGAATATTTAGTAATTTCTGCTGGCTTTTATGCTGTTTGTATGAGCTTTTTTACTGTTGTTTTTCTAGTATTTTTTTAGTTTTTTTCTATCTTGTTTTATCTCAAGACTTCTATATAAAGAGGTGATTGTAATTCATTCATTGTCTCTTATCTTTGATCAGTTGATTATAATAGTAGAATCATGAGTTTTATCTCATATTTTCAAACAATCGTAATGTTTGAGATTGAATAAAAGAATCCTCTACATGTGTTGAAAAAAAAATATTTGTTTGCTGCAATAATTTATGTGTTTTCTATTTCTTTCAAGGAAGACATTATTACAAGGCTCTTCAATAAATCTAATCAATTCTATATGTTCTCTTGCATGCTATAAAAAATTAGTAAAACTAATTAATTGAATATTGTTCAAACCATTGCCAATGACACCAACTTATTATTAATGAATTTGAATATGAGAGTTTTTTAATGTTCATCATCGATGTTAGGTCGATCTACTATATGGATGAACCTCATACAATAATCTTAATTCGATGAATGATGCTATTTATCTTTGGCTATATGTAGAGTTTCATGCCTATTTTTCAAGTTGGCCTCTTGCTACTATTGCCTCTTTGAACAACTCTTATGAAGTATTTTTTATTTTATTTTTATTTTATGACTTCATTGGATATTTCTAGTTGTAATCTAATTCTTTAATACAATAAAATTTAAAAAAAAAAAAATTGTTATTGTTAAAGAATGATTGATACTAAATTTCTATATATGATTAAGTCTATAGGAGTATTTCTAGATTTAAATTTTCTAAAGATTTAATATTGACTTTGTATATTATACTCTATGATTTATTTTCAAAAATAGGATAAATTTAATATAGATTCTAAATAATATTTTTCAATAAGCTGAACACCTTCATTGGTTTGTGTTCCAATGTTTAGTTGAGGGAGGATTTTTTTAGGTTGATTTATTCATTAGTCTAGATTCTTTTTCCCATCTAAACACGATTGAGGGATAGGATTAAAAGGTGAAGATAAAAGGTGGAGGATCATTGTGATATCTTAAGCAACAATATTATGTCAAGTGGCACAATGAAAGGGCTTGAGAGGGAGATTGTACCCTTGGAGTAAGGAGAGGATCTTTTCATGAAGATTTTTTTTGTCCCTACACTCCAAAGGTATGGGGACAAAGGAATAAAGGAATGGGAAGTACTTTAGGGAAAAGGACCCATGTGGGGTTCCTTCTCAAAAGAGGAAATCCTTTAAGGGCAGGTACAAAGTGAGAGGTTAACCCCTTTCTTAATCATGAATTAAGAACATGTAAGTGATTAGTGGGTAGATCAATATTATAGATTATGATAGGATTAAATACAAGAGGGGTAATGGAGGAAGCAACATTTGGAGAGAGAAAATAAGGGAATTAAATAATTTTTATTTAATTCATGCGAGGAGATGTGAGTGTAAATTAAATAAATAATATTTTCTATTTAATTTATAGGGATAAGGTGGTAAAGGAAATTATATGACAAGTAATTAAATTAATTAATTACTTTAGGGCTTAGGAAGAATTAAGAGGAGAAGGAGGATATTAATTAAATAATAGAATATTATTTAATTAATATACGTGATGGGGAATTAGACAAAATAGAGGATAAAATTGACCAAACACAAGTGATATATTTTAGGTGTCTACAACTTGAAATGATATATTTCTACTTTTTAATTATAATTTTTTATTTAAAAATTATATTTTCTAAAGCTATACATCATGCTTTACAAACTATAAAAAGTATATATTACAATTATTTTGGGTTAAACTAAGTGGGCCATATAGGAGGGGTTTGTGATGTATACCTTAATCCTACTAAATAATTAATTACAAATTATTTGATAAAAAAATACGAAAAAAATTCATGTCATTCCTCAACATCAATTTCGTTTTACCATTAAAGGTTTTTGGAAAATACTTTCATTCCTTATTATTAAGAAGGCTATGTATGTGCATGTTTTTTCATGCAATTTTTAGAAAAAACACTCTATACATCCTTTATTTAACCAAATTTATTATATAGGTATTAAAATAAATTACATATTTTTAAAATAAAAATAATAATATTTCATATTTTATGCTATATTAATATTCTATCTAAAATTGCTTCAAATCTACCCTAAGTACACTAATTTTAATTTTTAGAGAAAAAAAAAATCACTTTTTTTTATCATTTAGAACCTCATTATCTTACACTCATCCAAAAATGATATTATCATTATTTTGTATATCACATATCCATACATAAAAATCTCTTAATATTCTTCATCCATTATAATTATACTCATATTTCTTTTTATAATTACTCATTTGTATATACAATTTATTAATTTTATATCATACACCTAATAATGATACATATTGTGTTAATATCAATTCATGCTTTCTTACATTTAAAATAAATATATCAATTTTATTCATATATATATATATATATATATAACTTAACTAAACAATATAATAATATATAAAAAATAAACTACATAAATTCTAAATCAAACTTATTAAATCATTAACCAAACTCTTGCCCCATAATTTAGTTAAATAAATTATTAATTTTCGAGTCTCTTAGAACAAAACCTAACTGTGTGCGACACTTCTTAATCTCTAAGACCAGTCAAACATTACAAATAAAAAGTCTGTCACCTCTTTCCTTCGTTGTCTACTCAATCACGCCAGTCTGTTTTCATACGCCAGCATCTCCTAAAGTAAAGCAATGGACCACTTCATCATTCTATGTTTTTCCTCCAAATAAGTGCGCCTCAACTTTGCATTTGGCAATCAGATTGTTGGTAGAAAATGGTGTACAGGCACGTCAATCTCCCACTTTTTTTTGGAACTTTATTCAAAAGCTATAATTATGGGCCCATATTATTGAGCTGTGAAACATGTGATTCTAATGGTGTCTATTCGACCAAAGTAAAGTGATCAAAACCGTTGATCCACATCAAATTTTGTTGACAATCCTGACATAAATGTAATGGAGACAGTGTTTCAATGGACAACCAGGATTGTCATGATGACACTATGTATTAACCATATAATGGATAGATGATAATATCCCTTGTTCAAAGGACCCACAACCACATGGAGAATGTAATGGGATAAGGAGGAAGGGTGATGGGGAGAGGGAGTAGTAAACATAGTTCTCGTGGAGACCTTCAAAAATAAGCTAGTCACTTATAAATGTGTATTTAGATCTTGTAAATCAAGCTAGAAGACATGATTACAAAGCTCTCTAATAAATCTAACTAATTCTACATGTTGTCTTGCATGCTAGGAAAAATTAGCAAAGCTATTTATTTGAATATTATTCAAACTATTGTCAATGATGCCAACTTATTATTAATAAATTTGAATATCAGAGTTTGTTCATGATTACAGTTGCTGTTGGTTTGATATACAACTTATTATTAATAAATTTAAATATCAAAGTTTGTTCATGATTACAGTTGATGTTAGTTTGATTTACTATGTATATGAACCTCATATCATGACTTTAATTCAATGAATGGTGGTATTTATCTTTGGCTATATGTAGAGTTCCATGTCTATTTTTCAAGTTGGTCCTTCTACTATTGCCACTTTGAACAACTCTTATGAGGTATTATTTTTTATCTTGTGTATTGTTCCTTCATTGGGTATTTCTAGTTGTAACTTAATTCATTAATACTATAAAAATAAAAATAAAACCTTTTTGTTATTGTTAAAGAATGATTGGTAATATATTTCTATAGTATATGATCAAGTCTATAGGAGTATTTCTAGATTTAAATGATCTAAATATTTAATATTAATTTGTATGCTCTATGATTTCTTATGATAAACGTGATACATTTAATATAGATTGTAAATAAAAAATTTCAATAAGTTTGAAAAAATAAAATCAATCATAGTTATATTCAATGCATTCTTGTCCTCAAATTTTATTAATGTCCAAAGACTAACTACTTTCATATAAAACCTATTATTAAGCTAATAACTAGAACCTTGCAAATGCACCCAAATTTAATAGCATTAAAATATTAGTTGGATGTTGGGCTTAACCAAAACACCACTTAGACACCAAATTGCCTCATTAAGGCAAGTTAATACAACTTACTACAAACCCGATTACAATGAGCCTTTAGGGGGTATCAAAAGTCATCAAAACACTTCAAAATACCAAGTTAATTCCCATCAAGCACTTGGTTGCACCATGGCATTTTGATTCCTTAATTTTCCAAGGTCACCAAGCTTATAAAGTGAGGTTGGAAACCTGGTTGTTACATTGAAACTTATCAACAAGCCTAGGAAACCTATTACAAAACATGTGAAATGGTCCTAAGGACCTTATTTCATCACCTAGACACAAAGTACCAAATAAAATAAAAAACCAAAACATATCAAGCCCATTGGACCCATAGGTGCTCCTGTACCATACTCCCAAGCAAGAAAAATATCTCAAGTCCTCTTTGAGATCAAGTCTTCTACTGTAGTCCCATGCTATTTAATGTCATTTTTAGACATCCAGGTGGCATCCTCTTCAGGTAGGTCTTGCCACTTGACCAGGTATTCCTTGTAGACCTTCCTTCTAGTCCTCTTTGTCTCCTTGGTGTCTAGAATGCATTCATGAATCATAGGTTGGCTTGGTGGTAGTTCCTTCACCCAATCTTCATCCTCCATTGTTGTTGTACCTAGTTCATCACCTACATTCATAGAAGCTTTGAAAGGGTACAAATCAAAAATGTTAAAGATAGGAGAGATTGCCACCCCAGGAGGTAGCTCTGTTTCATAAGCATTTTGGCCAAACTTTTCCATCTGTTTGTGGATGGTATGTAGAACCAAAGGATAGATTTGTGCCAAGTTTCTTCCACAAGGTCCTCCAAAAGTGACCAATGAACTTAGAATACCTGTCAGAAACAATGCTTAAAGGCAATCCATGTATCCTAGCAACCTCCTTAAAGAAGAGACCTACAATATGAGATGCATCATTGGTGCATTTACAAGGAAGAAAATGTGCCATCTTACTAAATTTCTATCAACTACCACAAAGACACTATCAAAACCTCTTTGGGTTCTAGGCAACCCCAATACAAAGTCCATACTTATGCACTCCCAGGGCCTATTGGGAATGGGAAGCAGCTGATAGAGTCTTGCATTTGGTGAAGTTCCCTTTGCTCTCTGACATATTGATCATCCTTCCACATACCTTCTCACATCCACCTGCATCCTTTCCCAATAATAAAACCTCCTAAATTTTTCTAAGGTCTTATCAAGGCCAAAATGACCCCCATGGATCTCACTATGTTTCTCATTTATGATGTTCTCCCTCATTGAACATTTAGGCACACACAATTGGCTTCCTTTGAAAAGAAAACCATTCTGCAATAGAAAGTCAGAATATTAACCATTGAAAGTATTCAAATACTACTCACAAACATTGTATACCTCCTTGAAATTTGAATCTTCATGATACATATCCTTCAATGCTTCAACCCCCACGCTTTGGAGTTGGATCTCTTGTACTACAAGTGCCCTTCTACTGAGAGCATCTGCCACCTTTTTTTTTTGGCCCTTCTTATGTTTTATTGTGAATGTATAGGCTTGCAAGGACTCCACCCACTTCATGTGCCTATGACTGAGTTTGTCTTGTGCATTCAAGAAACTCAAAGCATGATTGTCAGTATAAACAATAAATTATTTAGGTAACAAGTAGTGCCTCCACTTTTTGAGGGCTTGGACCACAGCATACAATTCCAAATCATATGAGGAATACTTTCTCTTTGCTTCATTTATCCTTTCACTGAAAAATGCAACTGGTATGCCTTCTTGGCTTAAAACAACCCCTATTGCTTGATTACTAGCATCACAGTCAATGGTAAAAACTTTATCAAAATGAAGGAGCACAAGTATAGGCTATTGTGCCACTCTCATTTTTAGATATTCAAACCCTTTAGATATTTAAACCCTTTATTAGCCTCTTTGCTCCAAGAAAACTTACCTTTATTACCTCCTTTGATGGTGTCCAAGATTGGTGCACAAATTTGGCTAAAGTTCTTGATGAACTTCCTATAGAAGCTCACAAGTCCATGGAAGCTCCTTACATCCCCCATTGTCTTTGGGGTTGGCCAACTAAGAATAGCATCCACCTTTGAAGGATCCATCTTCAAACTTCCCTTGGATATGACAAACCCAACGTATACTAGTTCTCCCTTCATGAATTCACACTTTTCCATGTTGATCAGCAGCTTCTCATCTTGTAACCTCCTTAGTACCATGTCAAGGTGCTTTAATTGTTCTTCTTTAGACCTGATAAACACAAGGATGTCATCTAAATAAACCACAACAAAATTTCCAATGAAAGGTCTCAATACCTCATTCATAAGGTGCATAAAGGCATTAGGGGCATTTGATAACCCAAAGGGCATCACCAACCAGTCATAGAGCCCTTCATTAGTCTTAAAATTTGTCTTCCATTTGAATCCCCCTCTCTAATCCTTGTCTAATGATACTCGCTCTTTAGATCAATCTTGGAAAAGTAAGATGCTCCTGATAGACAATCCATGAGGTCCTCCATTCTTATCATTGGGAACCTATGTCTGATTGTGATCCTATTAATGGCTCTTGAATCAATGCAAAGCCTCCAATTCCCATCCTTCCTTGGTGCTATGATAGTAGGAACAACACATGGACTCAAACTCTTCATCACTAGCCCTTTATCCATCAACTCTTGCACTTGTATTGCAATCTCCTCATTTTGAGCAAGTGTCATCTTATATGTAGCCTTATTGGGAAATGTATCCCCTAGAATCATATCAATATGGTGGCTTATATCCCTAATGGGAGGTAGGGAACTCGGTAATTCATTCACTGTTATATCGTTGTACCTTTCTAACAACTCTTGGACCTCCTTAGGTAATTCTTCCTTCTTCTTTGTGGGAAGATCTTCTTCACTCTATGGCTTCATAATCAGGAAGAATCCTCTTCCTCCCCCTTCCTTCAAGGTCTTCATGAACTCCTTCTCACCCACCATAAAAACACTAGGCCCTTCATGTTTTGTCTTGTCTTCTTCTAGGAGAGGTGAAAGGTTGTAACTCACCCCATCCCTCACAATGGAGTATGTGTTCTTCTCCCAATCATGCTTGGTCTTCCTATCGAACTACCAAGGCCTACCAAGTAGCAAGTGGCACACATCCATGGGGATGATGTCACATAGGATCTTATCCTTATATGGCCCAATGTTGAATTCTACCCATACTTGCTCATCCACCAAGACTTTTTGTCCTTTACTAAGCCATGAAACTTTGTATGGGTTAGGGTGAGAAATCCTTTTCAAATTCAATTTTTCCACCATCTCAATTGAAGCAAGATTATTAGTTGATCCTGAATCCACTACTATCTTACATACCTTACCTTGTACCTTACAATTGATTTTGAAAAGTGCTTTCCTTTGTGGGGGTTCTTCAGGGATTGGTACCTTGAGCAATGTTCTTCTAATCATCAAGTTCTCTCCAACTTTTGATGTGAAGTTTACTACAGGTGAAGTCACACTTTCTTCATCTTAATGCACTAGTTGATTTCTCCTCTCTCCACCATGAGAGCTTGAGCCTTGCTTTTTAGGACATCTATAAGCTAGATGCCCAGGCTAGTTACAAGTGTAGCATCTCCCTGAGAGCTGATTGGAGCCTCTTCCTCCATGAAATCTACCTCTATCATTGGGTCTCCTACCCCTGAATCCCCCTCTATTACTTGATTCTCCACTTGATTCATTATGGCTAGATTCCTCTTGATGTTTTTGGGACTGATTTTTGCCCCCAAAACTGCCCCTACCTCTGAAATTCTTGCCTCTTCCTCTATTTTGCTGCTCTTGTTTCCTCCTTATCTTCTCTTTAGAACTATATGCAACTTGTATGCAATCTTCCATGGTCTTGGGAACAACCAAACTGATCTCATCTTGTATATTAAGTCTTAGTCCATTGATATACCTAGCCACTTTTTCCTTCTCACCTTCTTCATGACCACATCTCATGCTCAACTTGTAGAATTGCTCAGTGTAGGATGAAACATCCATATTCTTTTGTCTCAGATTCTTCCTCTTTTTGAATTCTTGCACTTCATGATCAGCAGGGAGGAACTATGCCTTCAACCTATGCACCATCATATCCCATTAGTTGATCATAGACTTTCCCATCTTAACCCTTTCTCCTTGGGTGAAATTCCACCATGTCAAGGCAGACCCCTTCAACTTTTTTTTGGAAAAAGTCACTTTCTTATTCTCTGCCATATCTTTGTATTCAAAATAGTTGTTTAAGGCCTCCACCCATTCTAACACTTCATCCACATCCATCTTTCCACTGTACACCAACAAATCAATCTTTACCTCAAACAACTCTCCTCTAGATGCTTGCAAGTCTTTAAGAAATCTTCTCTAATGAGGGGGTATCTCTTCCCCCTGAGGGTTATCTTCATCTCCTTCACCCTCTAGTTCTTCTTCAGAGCAACTCTCTTCCTCAACTGCCACCACTCTTCTTTTTTCTCTTGCTTTCAAGGCCTCTATATCTTCTCTCAAGGCCTTCAACTCCATTGAAACCACTGGTCCAAATTTTGGAGGCATGATGTCTTCCCTTCAACAACTACCTACAATTAGAATCAGGATCTAATACCACTATGATGCAAAGTGGCAACGAAGAAGAACTCAATTTAGATGACAATACACTTTGTTTTGATGCTTCTCTCAAATACTCTTATATGGACTCTTCCAACACACTACTTCCTTAAGGAAAATACCCTACACACCTAGGGTTCTTGAACTCCAACAACCAAGAGGTTTTGTAACCCTTGTGAAAAATTCAAAACAGGACTAAAAAATATATAACACCCTAGTTAGCACTTAGGAAAACTCCTTTATTCATTGCTTTAACCATTAGGCCTCTTTGCCACTATATGGCTTGTAGCCCTGCCCGGTAGGACAATCAATGTAAAAAAAACAAAAAATATTAAATCAAGCCCAAACCTCTAAAATTGGACAAGTGTCTTATGCCTTTACAAGTCCTCAAAGCCTTCCCTCATGACAGTATATAAGAAAGGAGCAAAAGATTAAAACCGCACTGCTCCAAGAGGCCTAATTGGTAGGCTACAACAAGCCAATTTCTTATCTAGGATTTCCCCTTCACCCCAAATCCTTGAAATAGGTTCCTATAGACTACTTACACCCAACATCAACATTCCTAAGTGCCTTAACCATGAAATTCACCTTAACTTAGCAAAACTCCAATTTTTCCTTACAAACTAGGCATGTCGCATGAGGATGTCAGGCCTAGAACCATGCAAAACTCATCCCAAACATGCTTCCATTCTCCAAACATCTAAAAATTTGAAAATATACACAAAAATATTCCATCCCACCAAGAATGAGCATTATTACAATGTGGAGATGGAAGATATGGCCATTTTTTAGTCAAAACCCTAGTTTTGAGGGTTTTCAAACCTACCCCTGCTAAAATGGCAATAACTTTTGTTGTACTCAATGAAAACATGCAAAATCAATGCCAAATGAAATCTAGGTCTTCCCTCTATCCAACCATATCAATTTTGTGCCCGTACAGTTTGTACAAAGGCCATACCACACACAAGAACAGTAAATTTACACACATATTTTCAGAGAACGGAAAGCTTTGTATTGAATCTTCAAAGTCCTTCCATCAACAATCATGCCTCAACAATGAGAGGCTTATTTAAACTCTTAACAACCATTCCCAATGTCCTCCAATAGAAATTTGAATTAGTTGGACATTAGGATTAACCAAAACACCACTTAGACACCAAATTACCTCATTAAGGCAAGTTAATACAACTTACTACAAACCCAATTACAATGAGCCTTTAGGGGGTGTCAAAAGGCATAAAAACACTTCAAAATACCAAGGTAATTCCCCTCAAGAACCCAATTGCATCATGGAATTCTGATTCCTTAATTTTCCAAGGTCACCAAGCTTACAAAGTGAGGATGGAAACCTGGTTGTTACATTGAAACTTATCAACAAGCCTAGGAAACCTATTACAAAACATGTGAGATGGTCCTAAGGACCTTATTTCATCACCTAGACACAAAGTACCAAAAAAAATCAAAAACCAAAACATATTAGGCCCATTAGACCCATAGGTTCTCTTGCACTACAGTCATACTAATACCCTTATCATATAAGAAATCATGAACTGATGCAAAAAGAAGATCACTAAACAACTCAAAATTTTCCTCTTCACCTTATTCCTTACTTTCAACAGTAATACCTTTATCTACAAATGTACTCTCTACTGCAATATACTAGTTTACATCAATCTTATTGTGCTCAAGTAAATCAAATTCAACTACACTCTCACAAAAATTAGATTTTACCTCTGCTTTCTCCATTGAACCCTTCAGTTTACCTTTCTTGAGTGCAATCCATACTTTTTGCAACTTGCATCATTAAATCAAATTTTTCATCCTCATCCTCTTATAATAACTTTTTAACTCCATTAACCAAACAATTTTCACTTTTATTACACACTTTTACTTCTTCCTTACTCAAGGGATTCAACTTGTGTTTGATTCTATCCTTCATCAAGGAGTATGTATTGGCATACCCATCATGTACTGCACACCTGTCAAACTACCAAGGCCTTCCCAAAAACATGTGAAAAACATCCATAGATATTATATCACATAAAAATTCACCACAATAATCACCTATCTTAAAGTTTACTAGACATTGTTCATTTACCAAAACTTTATGATCATCTTGCAACCAAGCGATCTTGTATGGATGTGGGTGCCTTCTTTCCCAATGCAACTTACTCACCATTTCCTTAGAAATAATATTGTCAGTACTACCACCATCAATAATAACAATACAAAATTCACCTTCACACTTACATCTTGTCATGAACATTCTCTTCATTTCATTTGGTTATTTTCCTCCATTCATCAGGACTCTTCTTGAAACAAGCACTTCTTCATCCTCTGCCTCTTCTGAGTGTGAAGACATAACATCTTCTCCATTTATGTTTGCTGCTTTATTATTATTTTCAGTCCTTTTTCTTGGTCTTCCCTTTTCCTGAGGACAATCATATGCCCTATGACCTTCTTCTCCACACTTGAAACAAGTCCCTCTGAAGGTTCCTCTTCCAAAACTTCTACCCGATCTTCCTCTACCTCTCTGATTTTGACCTCTTGATCCATAAGAGTCATCATTCCTATGTTTTTTGTTGCTACCTTGGTCTTCATCTTTCTGACTTCTATCCTCATTTTTCTTCCCATTTATTTTGTTCCTTCCTCCTTTATTGTTATAAAATTTTCTATTCATTCTTTCTTCTATCTTCAATGCTATTTGATAAGCATTTTCAATTGTCATGACTCTAACAAGTGCCATCTATTCTTGAATACTTGATCTTAACCCATTTATGTATCTTGCAACCTTTTCCTTAGATTCCTCTGAATGTCCAGTACTTATAATAATTCTATGGAATTATTTATTGTATTATTTAATACTCTTGTTTCCTTGCTTCAAACCTTGCATCCTCTTGAGCAAGTCCAATTCATAGTCTATAGGAATAAATTGTCTTTTCAATCTCTCCGCCATTTTATCCCATTTGGTAATTTTATCTTTTCCTCTTCTTCCCCTTTCTAATTGGACCTCTCTCAACCATATTGAGGCATTTCCTTTCAACCTTGTCTTGGAAAATTTCACTCTATCAGGATCCTCTATCTCTTCAAATTTGAAATACCCTTCCATTTAATTAAGTTAATTTACCAATTCCTTTGGATTCAAACTTCTATTAAATGTAGGTACATCCATCCTAGCTATTTTTCCCATCTTTGATAATGTAATTACTAAAGTATCACAAGCAACTATTGCCACCCCTACACTTCCTTGGCTCCCAGCTTGGCTTCCAGCTTGACTAGCATTCTTTGTGCTTTCATCTTCATCATCACTTCTTGGGTCTCTCATTCTTGTAAATCCTCTCCTTATTTCTTCTTGTAAAGTCTAAACCTACCTTCTCAAGGCTCTAAAATCTGCATCTCTAAAAAAATTATCTCCTCTTCCTCTACCATGGGGGGCTCCTCTAGGAAACATCTCTGCAACACCACAACTAACAAGTCCTAGTGTAAATTGTCTCTCTTCAGTAATCTATTTACACACTCAGGATCAATTTGCTTTGATACCACTAATGTATGGAACTAAATAAAACATATTATTCAATGGAAACTAATTTAAATAGCTCACATAACATTGAGAAACACTCTTCACAAAGAAAAAAAAAATTTCTTGCAACAAATATACAACTTTGGTTTGCAACTTGCAACTTATTATCTCAGATTGAATTAAACTTTGCAAATGAATTAAAACAATATAAAAAGGAAAATGGGATGCAACAAGCCCTTACAATACTCCTGGTAATCACTATAAAAATTATTTTCAATTATCAAATCAAATCTTCGCAAAAAAGCTTCTCTCCAGCACCTACAACAACAAACCACTCTTAACAAGGTAAAAGCAAGAAGTTGGGTCCACAAAGAGGGGAAGTTTCGGCCAAAAAAATATCATAGAAAACGTATACGCATTATTAAAAAACCACGTATGCGTTATGCTTCAAGTACCCAAGCCTAAAAAAATGTGTATGCACTAAAAAATGCATATGTGTTATAATGCGCGTATGTGTTATATAATACACAATTTATAACACCTACAAGTCATATTTTTAAAAAGTAAATACCTTTTAGAAACGTGTATGCATTTTGTAATGAAAAAAACATAAGCATTTTAAAATGCATACATGTACGCACTTCTAAAATGTTTTTTTTTTTAAATAATCAAAAAAAAAAAATAACATATATGCGTTTTTAAAATTTTGAATTCCCAGCCCACACGCTGCCTTGGTTTTAGGCTCGAGAAAGGCTTACTAACTCATTTGACTGCAAAATCTAATGATTTTTTTTGATGAAATATTTATAATTTGATGTATTGTCGGCTACTTGTGAAATTTGAAGTGTAATTTTTAATTTTTTTAACTTTTATCTCCGAGGTTCGTCGCAATTTCAACAAACCTAGTTTTCATCAAAATTTAGACAAAGTTTCATCGAAATTTTGACAACAATGGAAAATCAGAAAAAATGAAATTGTGGCCGACATGAATAAAAGTGAGTTTTCCTATTTATTGCAACAGTGTTTTGCTATACTTTCGAATTTTCTGTACTTGTGAATTTGCTCTACTTGTGACAATTTGTGGAGAACTAAGGACAATTTTCTTGGGAAAAAAAAAATCAAGAAGATATCGCCAGGTTGAGGGTAGTCATTGTCTTTTTCTAGAGTTAATTTGTGAAGTCAGATTTGTACTTCCAGGTTTGTAAATCATATTTTAAAGCAACATCTCATCAATTTTTATTTTTAGACTTGTGCGTTTCGAGAATTTCATTTCCAGATTTTGCTGTGCAAGTTCAATATTTTGATTTTAGGAGTCTAACGGTTGGAAATCATAGTAAAATTAGAATTTAAAGTGTTTTTTGGGTTCATTAACTTCAGACTATCTTCTCTTTTACAGGGGTGGTTGCATGCAGAATTTTTTTGGTGCAAAATATCAGAATTATTATTTTTTTTTACTTGTCTATGATTAAAAATTATTAGAGTTTGATTTTGATCTACTTTTTTAAGATCTAAATATTCAAGCTTGGTAAAGAAAAATCTTGTCAGATAATTTTAGTGCAAAACAAAATGAATAGACAATTGCTAGAATGTGGGCTAGATTGAAAAGAAAGGGTGATGGGAAATGTTATTGTCCTTGCAATAATTGCAAGGGCTTAAAGATGAGAAGAATTTTAATCACAACAGCTGAGAAACATTGTACGCATCATGGTCACATTGAAGGGGGGCATGATTATCGTCCATTGGTAAGTTGTTCATTATATGTCTTTATATTGATTGAATTTGTAAATGTTTATATCGTTTTAACATCTCTATATATATAAAAACTCACTTGATCATGATCATGGTTTATTTGTGTCAATCATTATTATAAAGGTGGGGCGCTCTAGGGCACAAGATATGGATTATCACACCTCGGAGAATGTGGTTTTGCAAGAAAAGGAACATGGAGCTATGAATATCGAAGATGAAGTTAAAAATCCTATGGAAGAAGATTATCATGTGCCAAAAAACACAATTGAAGATGCTGGTACAAATACATTGATCCATGACACATTTAGTGGCGCGGCTGATCATGATGATCGAGATGACTTTTATGATGTTCATGATTTACCTATACTTGAGAAGGCACACGAGCCCCTTTATGAAGGCTCTGAAACAACTCTTCTCTCTGCTATATTGTTGTTGGTGAACTTGAAGGATATCAATGGTTTATCCAACATAGCAATGTCACAGATGTTAAGGTATGTCATATATGTCATCTTTTTTCATCTATTTTAATTGTTGTTAGTTCATCATTACTAAATAAATGATGAAATATGTACCATTAATATTCTTTATATTAACAAATTATTTTTTGTTGTAGATATATTAGTGAATTTTTGTTACCACCATCAAATATTTTACCTCGCTCATACCGATATTTATCTACCATTATGAAAGATATTGGAATGGAGTATCAAGCAATAGATGCATATCCCAATGATCATATTATATATCATAAACAACATGAATTTGCAACAGAATGCTCGGAATGTCATATCAATAGATATCGAACAAATCAACTAACAAAAAAGGTGTCTCGCAAGGTTCTTCGTTACATTCTCATTATTCCACATATGCAACGATTATTTAGGTGTAAAAGCTTAGTGCAATTTATGGATTACCATGCACGAAATAGAAGTGGAGATGACATTCTTCGAATGTCTGTAGATGGTTCTAGATTTAAGAACATGGAGAAAAAATGGCCACACTTTAAAGAACCTCGTAATCTCAGGCTTTCATTGGCAGCGGGCGGTGTCAATCCATTTGGAGAGTTGAGATCTATTTACTCAGTGTGTCCTATTTTTTTTATCAACAATAACATTCCTCCATGGATGTCAATAAAGAGGGAGCACATAATGTTGGCAATGATTGTTCCAGGTATTTTTTTACATCAATTTTCTTTAACATAGTAGCATCTCATTTGTCTTATTTGTTGCATAATGACTTATATTTTTTTCATTTAATAGTAATGTACATTAATTTATATATATTGCAATAAAATGGTTATAATAATTATGTAATTTTTATGTTCATTCAACTAGGTAAGTACCAAGTTAAAGATATAAATGTATATATCAAGCCTCTTATCGACTAGTTACTAAAGTTATGGAATGGCATCACTATGTATGATGTCTGTAGGCCAATAGGACAAAGACAAATTCAATTCCATGCAATGCTTGTATGGAAATTCATGATGCCCCAGGGCTAACACATTTTTGTGGTATGTTATAATGTTCAAATGGACTTTAACGATATTTAATTTTATGAAGTAGATATCATGCATGTTTTTAAAATAATCTATTCATTATATATAATTATAAAAATTGACATATTTAATCCAATTATATATGATCTTGCAGTTCTTCAAACAAAGGAAAAATTTGCATGTCCAATTTTTGGTCCAAAGATTAAATCTTGTCGTTCAACAATTTTAGGAAAGCATGTGTTTGATGAGTATAGGCACTTCCTCCACATAAATCATAAGTATCGAGCTACTGAAAAACATCTTTTCAATGGGAAAGAAGAGACTACATAAAAACCACAAAGAATGACACCTCACCTATGGAAGTTGGAATATAATAGAATTAATCGTCAAGGTTATACATCGGATCAAATTGTTTATCTATCATATATGATATGTTTGGAATTTATAATATTTTTATATTGTGTTTTGTTTTCTCATGCTATAATTGAAAATGATTGTCATTGTTAATTTTTTTAACTTATATGCTTCATGAAGGTCATCAAGGCAGTAATGGCCAACTTCTAGAGGGAATGAAAAGTTATCCCAGACAATTTAGTAGGTTTCCCTACCATGAGCAACTAAAAATTGTGCATTTGTTTGATACAATGCATATCGGAAAGAAAATAACATAAACATTATAGAAAATATTGGATGGAAGGCTTGACAAAGAAAAAATTGTCAAAATTTGTAGGGACATTCAGGAAGCCAATCATGCAATAAAAATGTCATTCAATTAAATAGCGATGGAGACCAAATTAATATAAGCACTCTTCCTTGGTTATTAACAGAGCGCAAAGCAATGCTATAAAAGAATTCATAAAAAAAAATTGATTTCCCACAAGATTTGTTGCAAACATAAACAATATCATAACAAAGAAAGGTGAATTTGGGTCAAGGATGAAAATGCATGATTGGCATACCTTCATTAAGGTAATTATTCTGGTATATTATATATATATATATATTTGTATACTGCATGTACTTTTCAGTGTATTATGTTTAGTACTTTTGGAAAAATAATGAAAAGATCATTTTATAATTGTTACAGTACATTCTACCTCTATCTCTCCCAAACAACTTCGACAAAAATGTCAAGAAATTTATATATGATCTTGGAAAATACATGAGGTAAGTAGCGATATTTGTTCAATTCATTGTATAGATCTTATAATTTCCATTTGTTTTACTTGTTATGTAATATATTGTATATTGTTGTTAAATCTTGTTAATATATTTGCACCTTGAATCCTTGTAGATGGTTGTCATCTGAAGAAATCCATAAAGAAGATATAAATTATTGGAAGAAAAATTCCTTATCTAATGTGTGAAATGTAAAAGTGTCTACCTTCGACATTTTTCAATGCACAAGAACACTACCTCATACACCAAGTTGAGGAGATTGAATTGTGTGGACCTGTACACACAAGGTCAATGTGGATGGTTGAGAGGCACTTGAAATTTTTTAAGGCTTTGGTTAGACAAAGAGAAAATCCTAAGGGTTCTATGGTGGAGGGATATATGGTATACCATACTGTGGTGTACATTACTAAATATCTTCCTAAGTTTGCAACAAAGATCCATGTAGATCACATTTGGGATCCCAACCCCATTAACAAATTCGAAGGGGAGTTCCTAATGGGGAAAGGTAGATTGAGGAAAGTGAGAGATAATTATAATACATTTTACATTTGTTTTTTATGTATATTTTACTTATTTAATTATTAATCTTCAATATACATCAATTATAAAGTAAAATCATACTATACTGTGGTAATTAACTAATTGACGTAGACTTGGGAGGCTCAACTCAACAAACCTATCAACCTACCTTTAAGATGCTTCCAAAAAGTTTAGAATAACCACTTTAAACAATCCAAACAACTCTCAAAGCCTGACAAACAACAAAATTCAAATTTCACACTTTGACTCCTTGAATCCTTATAGTAGTGCAAACCTAGTTTTTCCCAATAACTCAAAACTTTCCCAAAACACCAAACAAACCCTTGATGGTTTTAGACACCCATTTTGGTTTTATTAAACATACTTCAAGGGAAAGTACAAGTCCTTTGGACCAAATCACCAAAATCACCCTTTTTAGGTTGTGTTGATTACGCTAATTAGGCCTATTCTACAAAGCAACTAGTCTTTAAATTTTCTATATGCCAATGAAATCTTGGGGCAACAATTTATATGCCTCCAAACCTCCAAATCCACAAAAATATTCCACTTGTACTACCAGATTCTTGCCAAACCCAAAAACCCTTGTTTTAGGCCAAAATCATGAGGGTTTATTCAATCTCATACTTCCACAACCTCTGAGACCTCAAAAACAAATTAGAAACAACCCATTAGGTCTGCACATGGGTAAAAATTCATAATATCAGATCTCCCATACATATTTTGTTGAAATGTAGGCTGGAACCTCTCATTTCACATGTTTTTCCTCACAAAACTCTTGAGGACAACAACTATACCTTCTTTATTTCTCGTCCTATGAGGGTTTACAATGATCACTTTATTCCTTTTAAAGGCCTTTACACCTCAACTACTGAAAAACCACCTCTACAACTGACTATTTAATCTTTTATGATCACATGCAACATAAAACACACTAATTTCAAGGTTGTTAACATCACTATTGAAATGTTTTAATTTTTTTAATTTGTTAACGTCGTTTGTGAATTTCATTTTTTTTATATAGTTGGTTAAGAGTGGGATGCACTACATTTTTTATGCGGCAAACAATCTTGATTGGATGACGGTATGGATTGAATGATGTGAACAATCTGATCACGCATTAACATGGGAAGGTGTGGCTTCATTGGTTAAAGAAGCTCATTGTAATGGGGATTCCAATGTTACACAAAGGGAAATTTATTTAGCATATGGTTTAAGAGATAAACAGGTACATATAAATATATTAATCACCCATATTATTTAATTATTTTCAATTATATTGATGTATATATATGTTGAGATTTATTTTTTTGCATACATTCGGCCAAGAATAAATATGTTATCAACTGACAATATTGCAATAATTTTTTCATGTTTGACATATTGCAGGTGAAACACCATAAGGCTATGTACTGCAATGGTCATAAATTTTGAATCAAAAAGTTGGATGACACGAAGAAAACTTGTGATTCTGGGATAACTGCAGTGTTTCAGATGACTAATGTTTCATCTAGAAGTGGCATACATCCAGAAGTCTTAGAAAATTGATACTATGGGATTTTGGATGATATACTTGAGTGTGACTTTAAGTCTTTCAAATTAGTTATGTTCATTGTCCTATGGTGCAGGCTATGATTGAATGAAAATGATCTCGAAAGAACTGTTATTGAACATGATAATGGATTTACCATGGTTAATACAAGGTCGATCGAGTGAGCTGGAAATGAGCCCTATGTTCTTCCAAGCCAATGTGAGCAGGTATTTTACTCAGAGGTTCCAGGTAAACCAGGTTGGTCATTTTTTTTAGACATGATCCAAGAGGAAGGCCGGTAAAGTATAATGTGGTGGAAGAAGAAGATACCGAAGAACTAGAAGATGATGTTAATGATGATCAGGATCAAGAATTAGTTGATGATGTGCCTGACCAAGATGTCAAAGAGGAGGAACTAGATCATGATGATGGAGTTAATGTTCATGAAGATGATATCTGTGTGGATGATGACATTATCAAAATTGATATCAATGATGATGATGATGATATGACCAATCCTTACAATGTCAAATCTGGATTGGATGATACGTCAGACAAAGATTTTGACGAAGAATAAGATCAATGACATTGACATGTATGAGTTATGTGATTGTATTATCTATTTGATATTCATTTCATGATAGAATTATATTTGACTTATGTGGTTACATAATTAATTCAAGATGTTTTTAATTTTTATGCCATTACATAATTAATTCATGATGTACTTTTTAATGTTGAATTTTAATTCATGATGTTACAACTATTGTAGTTCTCCTAGAAATTTCCATATGATCATAATGAATAGTGTTTTGGGAAATTTCATGAAAGATGACACATTGATTGTAGTAGTGAAATAGTTGCAAAGTCGTTTATATTTTTTAGACCAATTATCACCCTTCCTATGCAGTGACTTATTTATGCTAGAGAAACTAAGTATATAGTATACAAAGAAAATGAACAAACCCACAACTACCCCTATTTTGAAGGAGTTTACTTTTTTGGAGCCCCTTCCTGATCTCCCTAATATTGTCTAATTATTTTTAAGAGACCAAGGGTCATAACACAACTTTATTCAACCCACTAAATATCTTGGTTAATGAAGCTTGAAAAAAGCAACAAAACAATTGCTACAGTTGGAATTTCATGTGGAATGAAGAGTGGTGACAATAATTACCTTATATTCAAAAAAACCGAAGAAGGCTTGAAGAAGATAAAGGTTGAAGCGAAAGATGATAATCGTCCGGTTTAAGGAAAAGAGTCGGGAGAGTAGTAATATAAAGAAAAAGGAGAAAGGAGAATACTTCATCTCGTGAAATCAAAATCAGAATCAGAATCGTCATGGCGTCAAAAGATCGAATCAGGCACGCTGCGTCAATCCGGATCAAAGTCAGTCAGAATCCGGGATCAGGAAGAATCACGTCGAAGTCGATCGATCCTCGAACAAAGTCAAAGATCGAAAGGATCGGGCGCTTTGCGTCGGCAAAGTCGAGATCAAGATCAATCAGGATCAAGAGATCCGGGCGATCGCGTCGCCTCGAAGAATCTCCGGATATCAATCAAAATTTCGGATCCGCCGACAATCCGGCATAAATCCGCGTCCAGATATCCGGATCAATCGATGAAGGAGACTAGGAGGAAGCTGATATATGAAAGGAGAGAAAGATAGGGGGAGAGAGGGAGGGAGATGGTGAGAGATAGAGAGGGGGTCGGGAGATAGCTGAGAGGGGCAAGGAGAGAAAGTTGGGATATTGATAGGTAGAGGGGGGAGAGGGAGTGACATAGATAGTGGGAGATATAGAGAGATAATTATATTAAGTATATTATAATAATTATAATTTATTATATTAATATTATATTAATTATAATAATTATAATATTATATATTAATATTATATTAATATTATAATATTATATATTATATTAATATATATTATAATAATTATAATATTGTATTAATATTATAAATTTAGCTAATATTATATAATTATATTAATTATATATAAGTTATTATGTAAAATTTAACAATATGGCGCCACAATTTTCATTTTAATTGACTGAATCAAAACCTAGCTCGTCAATTGGAGAAGTGAGTTGTGCGCTAGGAGGAAAGGTTGCGGGAAGCCTAGAGATCGAGCTTGCTTGGCTGCAAAATTGGAATTTTTGTGATTTGTTTTTTGCCATGAAGGCCTCTGCATCTCGTATGTTGCCTAAATGGTCCGTATATTTCATCTAAAATTTATGAACCTAACTTTTATAGGGGTTTTGATTTGATTTGGTTTGTCTTCAATTTCGGTGGTCCATTATATTATGTTCATTTCACCTTAGTAACTGTACATTGTCTGAAACATTTGATTGAATCAACATTGTGCATTCACATTATACCATGGTGTCATGTTTCTTCCTTTTCATACTCAGCCTCATCACTAGGTATTGCAATTTTGATATTTTTGGCATTCTTAAATCACATGCTCTTTCCTTATATGGATGCCTCTCAAGTTATGACATTGCATGGAGCACAGAAGATTCATATGCCACAAATTCCTCTCCTTACAAAGCTACTTGCTACTATAGTTTAATACTCAACACCTAAAACCACTAAATACCACTCAAAAAAAAAACAAACAACCAAAGAATTTTTTGTGCATGTCTACCAAAGCATCTTATCAAACAATTGAGTGCCTTGCTTCTATGGGCTAAAATCCTAAAACAAGTGCCTTTGAACAAGCTATGGGAAAAAAACTATCAAAGTATAATAGAAATAGCATAGACAAGGCAGTGAACTATTTGGAAAAATGCCTCAAAGAATTGTGGTCTCATGGTGATGGAATTCCATGATGAATGCCTATGGCTATGGCTTGTCATGGCATTCCATCTTCATGAGACTAAATTTCTTTGAGGCATTTTTTCAAATAGTTCATTTCCTTGCTATGCTACAAAATTTTTCATACATGACTACCAAAGCATTTTATCAAACAATTCACTACCTTAATGCTATGGCTAAAACCCTAAAATAGGTGCTTTCTTTGAGGCATTCCATCACCATGAGACCACATTTCTTTGAGGAATTTTTTCAAATAGTTCACTACCTTGTATATGGCTTTTCATGGCATTCCATCACCATTGAGGCATTTTCCATCACCATGAGACCACATTTCTTTGAGGCAAGCTCTTGGGAATTTTTTTATTACCTAGAATTATCCTTGAAAAAAAACAAGAAGAGCAAGCTCATTGTTGAAAAAAGGCATATATTCAAGGATACCAACATATGCCTCACTAGAATGAGAGTCCTCCAATTTGTCAATAATCTCATCTAAAGTATCAAATTCATTCCTGTAAATTTTTCTATTGTCTATTTTATTATTTCTTACACAATCAAGGATGAAATTCGATTAGCTACAAGTCTATTAATATTCTTAAGAATTTTTGGGCCATTCCTTCTTTTATGACCATCCATTTTACATAGAAAACAAGCATTCAAACCTCTCAAAAATTCAATATCATGTTTAGTTTGATTATCACTCAATTGAAAGCCCATAATATGTAGAATACACTCATCAGATTTGAGAGATATAAAAACCCTAGAGTTAAGATGAGGAAGAGTAGACCTTGTTTCTTCCACTTGCAACACATTACCCAAAGATGTGAGGACTTGAGGGATAAAATTTTACATCTAAGTAAAGATATTTTAAAATTCTAACCACCTTAACATATAATTGGCTAAAGCATTACATAGGGTAGAATCAAGGGTTCAAAGATGGACCTAAAAACAAAATTTCCCATATTCTAAAACTCTTTCTTTTAAAACTCTTGATTGCATACCATGATTTTTGAAGAAGAAAGTGAATAAATCTTTATGTATCATTCTATAGAAAGAAACATAGACAAGGCAGTGAACTATTTGGAAAAATTCCTCAAAGAAATATGGTCGCATGGCAATGAATCAACCTACTCTTGGCTATCACACTTTTACTTATCAAGGACAAAATCTTATGATAGTGCATCCAAACTTCCCTTCATGTGCACAAACAGCCAAAACAACTCCCATCACAAATGAGATAGCTTCAAAAAACTCTCAGGAAAATAATTAAGGTCTTCTAGCTGCTTCATCTCATGGATTGTCATGTATATGATTTTTTATTTCATCACAGTCCCAAATCTCCCCTTTTGACATCATACAAGACCTACCCCACTATTATGCTTTAGAATGCACCATTTTCTTTCACATTTTCCTTTACATCAGATTGCCATTTGAACCCTAATGAGGATTTAAACAAATGCTCTAAAAGGTTTTTTGTCTACTTGATGCTATTATAGAAGACTACTCTTTAATCTTCAAATCTTCCACCTAATGCATTTGTCACTATTCTTTCTTTTCAACCTTGGATCTTAAAGGAAATTTGAACTACCTTCATAGGTTCTTGTACATGCCTTTTCATTCATAGTCTTCATCCTTGTCAAAACTTCCAAAGTTGTTCATTTATCAAGGTTTACACTTCCAAAGATATGATATAAGGGATGGGGATGGGATCGTGTCTCAAATGATTTTGGAAAAATAGGTGCCTCTCATTCTTTAGCTTTCAATGAAAAAGATATCAACATAGACTAGTGTTCCCATATTCAATAATAAAGTGAGTTATGGAATGAAATAAAATCCTCTATTAAAAAAATGATGACAGCAGCTAATCAATATCAATTTCCAGAGGAACTGGTGAGCAGGGGAAGCTTCTTTAGATGATCAACTAGATGATCAAACCACCAACTTAGCACAACTCTCTCAAATACTCTTTAAGTGGACCTTTCCAATCCACTACTCCTTCAAGGAAAAGACCCCCCCAACTAGGGTTCTTGTACTCAAAAAATCAAGAGGGCTTGTATCCACTTGGATCATGTCAAATAGGACTAAACCAAACCATGACACTCAAGTTTGCACTTAGGAAACTACATTTTCTAACCACTAGGCCTCTTTACCACTAAAAGGCTTGTAGCCCTTCCCAGTAGGAAAATCAAAATAAAATCCACATATAAGCTTCTATCAAGCCCAAAAAACTGAACTTAGACAAGTAATATATTCCCCTACAAAGTCTCAAAACCTTCTTTCTTGACAGTGGACAGTAAAAGAGAAATGGACCAAAACAACGCTACTCCAAGAGGCCTAATTGGCCGGCTACAATAGGACAATTGACTATCTAGGCTATCCCCTTCACCCCAAAGCCTTGAAATAGGTTCTTACTAGCTAGTTACACCCATTTCTATCACTCCTAAGTTCCTTCACAGTTAAAATCACCCTAAACAAGCAAAACTCAACATTTTGCTTCACAATCTAGGCCTGTCACATGAGGATGCCAAGCCTAGAACATTGCAAAACTTCCTCCACACAGCATGCCATTCTCCAGAACCCTCAAAATATGAAAATATCTTCCATCCCAAAAAGAATAAGAATTATTACAACATGGAGATGGAAGAAAGAGCCATTCTTCAATCAAAACCCTAGTTTTGAGGGTTTTCATACCAGTTCCTGCTAAACTAGTGATATCTTCTTTTATACTCAATGAAAAGTTGTCAAATCACCTCAAAAAGAAAGCTAGGTCATCCCTCTATCCAACCATAATAGGAATTTACCCGTACATTATGTACAGAGGTTGTACCACGCAGTAGAACAAGAAATTTACACACAAATTTTCTAGAAAATAGCAAGCTTTTGCATTAGAACTTCAAAAAGGTTCATCAACCCACATGCCTCGACCAAGAGAGGCTTATTTCTATCTTCAACCAACCTTCCAGACATCCCACAACTGAAATTTTAATTGGTTGTACGTTGGGAACTAACAAAACATCATTTAGACACTTAATTGCCTAGTTAAGGAAAGTTAATACAACTTCCACAAGCCTGAATACAAAGAGCCTTCAAGAGGTGTCAAAATGCATCAAAACCATTTCAAAACACCAAGGAAACTCCCCTTAAGCACCTAGTTGCACCATGGAATTTTGATTCTTTAATTTTCCAAGGTGCACTAAGCTTACAAAGTGAGGATGGAGACCTTGTGATTACATTGAAACTTATCACCAAGACTTAAAACCTACTACAAGCCTTTGAAGAATCAAAATTTTGTTGTTTCAAATGACTATGAGCACTAACTTTTACTATTTGATGATGTTGAAACCTTTCCATAGAGAACTAGAACATTGATGCAACCACTCATCCTAACTTAAAACATACCAAAAGTCTCCAAGCAATTAGACATAGGAAGATTTAAGATGAAAGAACTTCATCCAACATCCTTATGATTGCAGGTAACACCAAATAGGTAGTTGTCAGATCTATCTTCCTCGAGCAAGGGAAATTCAGGAAGAGAAGAGGAAAGTGAGACATGTAGTAGGTCTAAAAGAGGGAGATCAACTAGAGGTCAAAAGATTAGAAGAAAATTTTGTAAATGCATGGAATTTTTTCTTGTTGAAGGGGGGTCATGTTCTTATGATGATGAGAGCATAGGCGACATCGAGGTGCCCTTGAGGTGTAAACATCTATGGAAACAATGGGTACCCAGGGAACTTCCTCCAATAAACACTGATTTTTGTCTCAATGAGAGGATATATCGCATAGCACCATCGTCATTACATGGTTTGGGCCTATTTTGCATGGATGGCATAAAGGTCTATTACGAAAAATTTATTGAATTGATGGAGTTTGTCGGACCCTGTTATAGTTACAAAGATTGGATGCAGTTGGTTCGATATACATGAAGTATGCGTAGGTATGCACTATCAACAAATTATATACAACTAAAAGATAAGGATCAAAATAAAGGAGTGGTTGTGTAGATTGACGGAAGGCCAAAAGCATCAAGGAATATTGCAGGCTTTATAAATAGTACATGACCTGGTTCAAAAAATAAGCAACCCAATTGCATATTCGAGGTGCGTGAGGGAAACCATGTATTTGTATGTGCGATAAAATCAATAACTACATGGGAAGAGTTGCTAATCAATTACAATTTGAATCACTTAGATACAAACACATTTACTATGGGGGTGGTATGTACTATATACCATTTTACCCAACCTCCAAATAATGACTCCAATATACCATTTTATTATTATGTTTTTTTTCGTAGGTCTATTGGTTTCATTTTAGTAATGTTTTTTATATTTAATTTTTGTCACAGCAAGACATTGATCATACGGGGAAGGCTTCAACCCAGACCACAGATCGTGATGCATCTTCAGGCACTTCTACCTAACAGGTTTACCTCATTGTAATTGTACAAATTAGATATGAGGAAAATGTTTTATTATTATGTTTTTTTCAAAAGTTTATTGGGTTAATTTTGATAATGTTTAAAATATTCTTGTTGCAGATAGTTGATCGGGGGAAGGCACCAGTAGTAGAGGAGAGCATCCATAGGGTCGAGGTCCAGTCACTATTATTGGATGATGACATCGAATATTCAACAAACCCTATCGATATGATAAGGAAGACACAAAAAAATGCAATGAAGAAATCCTTCAATTGTTATTCATAGTGCCTCAAATAGATGAGATAAGAGAGAGGGTTAAAATATTGACTGAGAGAGTACAAAACTTGCAATTAAGTTGTCATGAGGTCTTTAATTATAACATAATTTCATTCATGGTTTTATAATTTGTAATCTTTTATGTCATGAACTAAATATGTGTTGTTTTACAAGATTTTTGGTGTCCTCATGATGTTGCTGCCCATGATTAGGGTACTGCAGGTGCTACCTGCAAGTAGGGGTTGGTACAAGTGTCCATCCTGATCTTCCTACACATACATCACATGATCATCCGACCCCATCATTTGTGCCTATATTGTTGACTGAAATGTTAGCAACACATAGCATGCATGCATCGAGTAGTAACGGTGATGCAAAGGCCACTAGTGTCGGTGATGTTTTAGAAGCATTTCCTGGATCTTCCCGTATTACTAGTACGGGAACATTTCCAATCACATTTGTGGTGACTGAGGATTTCGTTCCCATAAAGATAGAGAAGGTCCCAGGTAGTTTAAAAATTTTTAATTATTATTATATATAATCCAATTGAAATTTACTTATTGATCACTCTTTTTAGACTAATGATCCCATGATCATTTTGTAGGAAATGGTGTTTTTTATAAACATCTAGGTGATATAACATTGGAGCTCTTCGGGCCCACCATACGTAATCGGTGGAATGCCCAAAATCAAGATTTAAAGGATGAGCTCATTAACCGTTTAGTTGTGTTGTTCAGTGATAAAAAATTCAACCGAACGAAGGTCCTTAAGAAGGCTGGTATATATCTAAAGTATGTGAGGGACCAATATAGGTCACATTTAGAGAAGAAAAAAAAGTACGAGTGTCCCCCCACGATTCTGGAGAGGGATTGGAAGGACCTCGTGTCGGATGGAAAGGAGACGGCTGAAAAGAAAAAAGAAAAAAGAAAAGACACCACCGGGCCATGGAAGGTATGTGATACTATCAACAATGTAACTATATACTGATTACTCTTTCTTTTAACATAATCTAACGTATTTCAAACTTTTCATAGGCTACCCGACACATCGAAGGAAACAAAGGCAAGACTAGAAAAACATAGGTAGCACAATCTTGGCTCTGGTGGTTATATGAAATCAGCCGCAAGAATTGTAAGTATCAATAAATGAAATATTGCATCCAAATAATAAATTGCAAACAATTTTGGTTTTATCACACCATAGAAGCAAAATTCATGATCTTATGCAAAAATGTAGGGCTCTAAATTCAACAGAGCACCCACTGAAGAGGAAATGAAGATTGCCTTCTAGCATGGCTATGAAGCCATGGCTAAATTCCTAAGAGTCTTGACTGAGAAAACACAATATTCCACTGCATTCAACACGTAGGTAAATAAACTCAATAAAGTTTATTTAAAATTGAATACTTGTGCAATCTATTCAATATTAATTTCCACCATAAAGTAATTATGTGCCTATTTTTTTAAACAGACAGACAATGATAATACTGCACTTGACATTGGAATGCAGCCTGGTGAGGGTGGAGCACAACCTACAGATGAAGGCCATGGTGTGCATCTCAGTACTGTATGTATTCATGTGTTATACAAAATGTAGTATGGATTAATATAATTAAACATCTTTAATTGCAATTGGTGTATTAATTAATGTAACCTTTCGTGTTTCAACTTTAGAGCATGTAGAGTGTGATCAACATGTTGAGCATGATCAGGCTAGAGAAGATCAGGAACATGATGTGGCCCCATCAAGTAAAGAGGACCACTCTAATGTTCTTTTAAACATATTTAATTGCAATTGGTGTATTCATTAATGTAACCTTTCATGTTTCAACTCCAGATCAGGATTTAGAGGGTGTTCAGCATGTTGAGCATGAGGCTATACAACAAGATCAGGAACATGATGTGGCCCCATCAGTTAAAGAGAACCACTATAATGTTCTTTTAATTAATAAAATACTTGTAACAATAATAACAAAACATATCAATTTAACATTTCTTTGTTATTACAGCAGACCCCCCTTGAAGCGGCCTCCATGTCATGATCATTACATGACTACTAGGCATACATTAAGATCAAGAGAAAAGGATAGAACAACTGAAGGGGGGACAGATGATTTAGAAAATGATACTCCACTTCAGCTTTTTTTAGCTTCAAAATTAAAGAAACAAAAAAAAAGTGATTGTAATCATATTATGACAACCATATTTTTGATAATATGTAACAACGGAATGAATGAATGTTATATGTTAATGAAGGAATGTTATATGTTATTAATGGATGAATGAATGAATGTTATATGCTATTAATGGATGAATGAATGAATTTTATATGTTATTAATGGATGGATGAATGGATGTTATATTTTATTAATGGATGAATGAATGATTAATGTTATATGATCAATTATGGGGAATTGAGAGTGATGTGAGGGGGGGAGGGGCCAAATGATCTTCCCCCATCACGTGGTTGGCCTTGTTAAGTAGAGAATATTAAACTATTCTCAAAACAAAGAGAAGCTCAATCCAATTATTACATGCAAGTATCTTTTTAATTCATCTATCTTTCATCAATCTCTTTACTATTTGAACCTCGTACCGATGTTTTACATGAAGAACCCATTATTGTGAAATGTGCCTCTAGTTGAGTAAACTGAATCCATGCTCTACAACATAATTTCAAGTTGTTTCCATTCCAATGTTCTAAGTTTAGTTTGTTTGTATGGCTTTGTATGAATACCACATTGTGTTTTGTGTGGATTTGATTTCAAAGCTCTGTTTCTTTTGTTTTTAGTGGTGACATAACTCTAAAATTTGACTTTTTTTGCATAACAAGTTAGTGGAAAAATAGACAGCTCTGAAGGGTTTAGAGGCTCGATTGAGATAGATACACAGATATTTGGATCTTGTTGTTGATGGGATGCTTCCACTTAACCATGACATTTTGTACCATTTGCAGGTATGCAAAAATTTCTCCACTTACATTCATTCAACTTATTGTCTTCCTCTCAAATTTATGCATTCATGTGTCATTTTAGAGGGTAACTCCATAAAGGTTTTGTCACAATTGAAGAATAATGCATTAGCTTATGTCCATCACAAAAAATAACAAGGGTTATTATGGGGAAATTTGATAGGAAATGAGTAGATCCCAAAGTATGCTACAGGCCTTCATACTACAACCTTGAACTCATGATAGAATATTCTTGTTTTGTGACATGGAAATAATACATTAAGTGATTGATAGACCAAGGATAGTGAACTATGTAGGAATAAGTGACTGAGAGTGAGCAGGGGAAGCTTCTTTAGATGATCAACTAGATGATCAAACCACCAACTTAGCACAGCTCTCTCAAATACTCTTTAAGTGGACCTTTCCAATCCACTATTCCTTCAAGGATAAAACCCAACTCACCTGGGGTTCTTGTACTCTCACAACCAAGAGGGTTTGTAACCACTTGGATCATGTCAAATGGGACCAAACCAAAACTTAACACCCTTATTTGCACTTAGAAAACTCCATTTTCTCATCGCTCTAACCTTTAGGCCTCTTTACCCTTTTAACCCTTGTAGCCCTGCCTGGCAGGACAATCAGAATAAAATCCACACACAAGCTTGTACCAGGCCCAAACCACTGAACTTAGATAGGTATTATATGCCCCTACAAGGCCTCAAATCCTTCCTTCATGATAGTGAGTAGAAAAATATTAATGGACCAAAGCTCCAAGAGGCCTAATTGGTTGGATACAACAGGACAGTTGACTATCTTGTGGATAGCCTTGTGTTGTGTGTACTTCTTCCTCCTATCTTTTCTTTTTTGCACTTCTAAATTTGTTGCAACAATCAACAAGCATGGATTCAAATGTTCTATTTCCTCTTCTAATTCCATTTAACTTCCATCAATGGAAAACTAAGGTTTAGCTAATACTAAAGAACAAGAGGTTATATAGAGTTACAATGGGGGTAGAAACAAAACGTACAAATGAAAGTGCTAAAGTTAAGTGGTTCAACAAGGGTAATCAAGCTTTTGGATTCTTATTTTATATTGAAGCAACACAGGCCACCTTCTGACCTGAGTTCATAAATCATATTGATGAGTATATTGTCTTCCAATATTTGGACCGTGAACAAATAAGTAGCATTGTGAGATTATAGGTATGTAGATCATTTATTTTTTTGAAAAACTTATCATTTCTAAAGTACAAAAAAAGGTAGAAAATTTGTCTGATTAGTTAATAAATAATTTATTTGTGACTTATAATAACTGAAGATGCACATAAAATTGTATAAGATCCAAGTACTTTAGGGAATTCATAATAGGATATGCAGCAAGGGGGTAACTAAAGTTCTTAATACAAATATTTGGTTGCAGTGATTTGATCAACAAACCTTGTTTATTCATGTGTTTGAATGCCATGTTACTGTGCATTAACTCCTGAATTTTAGCCATTAGGAAGCTTTATATCTCATCTAGGAATCTTTAGCTAGATCACAACATCAGTTACATATTTTTTCTAGTATATCTTTTGTTATATGATGAAGAGAGAAAACTCACTCTTTTGTTGTTGTACAATGTGAAAGAACCCAAAAGTTTTCTATCCCAAAATTCCATCCTCTTACAAAAAAGAGAATATATAGCTTTTCAATTTGTTATTGATTTATAATTGATTCTTGAGGTCATATATTAGGGAAGTTGACATTCCAATGGCCACTAAATAAATAGATCTTCCATGTAATGCTTTCCCACTTCAATTCTTTCTCAACCTTCTCTATAAATGCATATAGAGTTTCAAAATCTTTAGGTTTATCAACAAATTTTAGAGTAAATTTCTTCCCTAATTCCTTCTCAAATACAACCACCATTATTATTATCATTTGCAATCCTTGTGTACTAACTTTAAAACTTCATAATTTTATCGTTATTTTCTTTTGAAGTACACACATGCAAAATAGTTGTTTATGCACATAAGAGATAAAAAAAGTAACCACATGTCAATTGCATACAAATTGATGGGGAGAAGATAAACACCCAAATTTATTGAAACATCATTAGCATATCCTACAATCATTGTATTCCAAGAGATGACATCTCTTTGAGCCATTCCATTAAATAGTTCACATGCGTTATCTATACTTCCACATTTTGAATACATGTCTACTAGAGAATTTCCAATTATAATATTTGAAAAAACTCCCCCTTCCATTATGTTATGATGGATGTCCATACCTTGTTCCAAAGCTCCCCTTTTGGCACAGGAAGGGAGGATTCTCACAAAGGTTGTCAAATTTTGCTTTACACCAGCCAATTACATTTGCTTGAAAATTTCTAAAGCCTTTTGAACAAATCTATTTTGTGCATATCCTATAATCATTGCAGTCCATGAGACGACATTTCTTTGAGGCATTCTATCAAATAGTTCACATGCCTATCTATACTCATTATGGTTGTCTATACTCATTAGTTTCCTAAGAAGCCCATACCATAAGTATAAGAATCTGCTTTTCATAACATATTTTCCCATGTTTTAGTTAGTTTTTATCATTTGGTCCTATAAAATTCACCTGACCCTGAGCATTTGAATGTATAAATCATCTCGACATAAGATGATATGGGTCTCTCTGATCCATAAATCATTTTATACTAATGCATATCTTCTTTCAATATATCGGCAAGAGGTCAGGAATGTCATACCGATAAAATCTCATTTGAGGATACACATTGGGAAGATGCAGTTCACAATCTCAAAAGACAAATAGATCCTATCGGCTAGATAATAATCATCGAGGTGATAGTGAGAAGTCATATCAAGCTTATATATGTCTTACTGCTCGGAGCACAAGTAAATATGTCGGCCATACTGGAGCTATCGAAGTAAAGTTCCTAAAGTCAGCCCGAGACATTCATTTGGTCTTACCGATGAAGCAAAGAAAGATTTTTTCAGTAGGATAGTGTTACCGGGATGAGTTCGAGGAGTCCTGCCGACCCTCTATGTCACACCAATAGAATTGTATTGGTAAGATACTTGGCTATATGTTTGGAGGGAATGATCATCGAAAAGACATGATTCATGGTTTCATTAATGAAGAAATTCATCGGCGAGACAAACTTCAGTGGAGAGAGATAAGAAATTCATACCGTGTGTAGTTCCATCGGCAAGAAAATCATTATGTCTTAGCGATCAAAATTGACGAAGAAAATAGACCGACAGGATTGGCTTGGGGATCTTGTCGATAAAGAATGAACGAAATATCTCGGCAAGATACATATCGTTGGAGTAAGTTGAGGAATGTCTACCCGACTTACAAAGTCACATCGATAAGTTTGTATCAGTGGTAGTTATAGAGATATACTTAAGACCAAAGGGATAACTCTCAAGGAGACTCATAACATCGGTGAAATTACAGGACATCTTAGTGAGATATGATCTATTGATCCTATCAGCTAGATAATAATCATCGGGGTGATAGTGAGAAGTCATATTGAGCTTATATATGTCTTACTACTCAAAGCACAAGTAAATATGTCAGCCAGACTGGAGCTATCTAAGTAACATTCCTAAAGTCAGCTCAAGACATTCATTTGGTATTGCCAATGAAGCAAAGGAGGATTTTTTCGGTAGGATAGTGTTACCAGGTTGAGTTCAAGGAGTCCTGTTGACCCTCTATGTCACACCGACATAATTGTATTGGTAAGGGACTTGGCTATATGTTTGGAGGGAACGATCATCGAAAAGACATGATTCATGGTTTCACCGATGAAGAAATTCATCAGTGAGATAGACTTCATCGAAGAGAGATAAGAAATCCATACCGTGTGTAGTTCCATCGGCAAGAAAATCGTTATGTCTTAGTGATTAGAATTGACGAAGAAAACAGACCAGCAGGATTGGCTTGGGGATCTTGTCGATAAAGAATGAACAAAATATCTTGGCAAGATACATATCTTTGGAGTAAGTTGAGGAATGTCTTCCCAACTTACAAAGTCACAGCGATAAGTTTGCATCGGTGGGAGTTATAGCGATATACTTAAGACCGAAGGGATAACTCTCGAGGAGACTCATAACGCTGATGAAACTACAGGACATCTTAGCGATATATGATCTATTGAAAGCAAAGATACAAAATAACTGTTGGAGAGACTCAGAGTTTTGAGGAAACTACAAGATTTCTTAGCGGGTGCTTAATGAACGTTGGAAAAGGCCCAAATAAAAGGATCGCCCAAGGTTTGAAAATGTCTTGCTGACAAGATTACATGATGTGGCAATGGAGGTTGCAAATCATCTTATTTAGCTTTATACCAGCCAATTACTTTTTTTAAAAATTGCACAGTTTTTTCAACATTTCGATGGATAAGACCAACGAAACATCAAAAAGCAATCAACGAACTTGTTGTAGCTCCAACGAAATGACCAACGTTATGACTTTTCTATTTCATCGCTATTTCGACGATTTTCTAGTGGTGTTTCGACGTTCTTGTTGATTTTCGGCACTTGTTTTCTAGCTACGATTCATCGATAAAGTGACACCCATTTCATCAGAAGTTCGACGAACATAAGCACACTTGTACCATGGTGAGTGCTGATAAATTCACATTGTGAGTTCGACATTTCAAGGTGTGTCGATAAAGCGATGAAAATGTTCCGATGAAATTTTTTGCAGTGGTTTGTCAATGTTCCGACGAGAGTTTGTCGAAATTTCAACAAACTCTTGTTGGAAAATGAAACTGAATACAGTAGTGGCTTGGAAACTTGACCCTTAGCCTTTGAATTGCAGCTAAAAAACTAAGACAGATTGAAGAAGAATGTCCAACTTTGGCAATATGGTTGATGGACTTTTTTTCTGAATTAATCTATAAAATTAAAAACCCATTAGAGAACACAATGTCAAGTTTCCAAATATATAATTTTTATTAAGATTTGATTATTTTCATTATTTTTTAATTAATTTCTTAGAAAACTAGTCCTTAAACTTCAAATATCAGGTTTTTTTTTGTTTTTTAATAACTTGTTTTTGGTTAAGTTTCTTGTAAAAAAAAATTATATGGCATCAATCTTTAGACAATTCTCTAAACAATGGAAAAATAAAATAAAAAAATGTTTAGTTTAGGTCAAATTATGTTGTTCGTACACGTTGATTTTTAAAAACAACAATTAAGGCCAATAAAAATTCAATAGAAAAAATATATTCAAAAAAAAATTGCAAAAAAAATTCTTCATCAATCTTCATGTTGTTAGCTCTCTTTCCCCAAAAGGAATTAGAAAAATAATTTTATTTGGTTCAAAAGGTGGTGCTTGTACACGTGCATGGTATGGTAAAAAAATAGGATTTTAAAAAGTGGTTTTTATGCATCCCTATCAAAATTTAATTTCTATCATCTGGGCATTTGAATTAATTACATATTTGGAAACTAGATTCAAAATCATAAATTTCATATTGCTGACTTTTTTTAAGATTCATTGTGTAAGTACCTCAAATTTTCAATCCAAGTGTGACAAATTCTGAAAAACAGCAAAAACACTTCCACTTTTTGAGCTTTTTGTGGACCCAACTTCTTGCATCATCCCAATAATCACAACTCTTAAATTTGCAATTACCAGTGATGTTTATGCCACTAAAAAATATCTCCAATCTATAAAAAATCATCAAAACCATTCTTGGAGGTATGCTACACCCTCTCTATATCTTCCTCTGTAATCTGGAAAAACTTCTTTCAAATTGAAATTGATTTTCTTTTACACAAGCTATCATCTAAATGAAATGAAATGTGAATTAGTTTAGATTTAATTTCCTTTCATTCCAACCCACTTTTAGGAAAATCAAAACCCATCTCAAGGAATATCCAATGAAATTAAAATTTATCAATTAAAATGAATATAATAATCTTTTCAAACTTCTAGACTTGTCAAATATGGAAGGCAATGCTTTAATGGCTTTCTTGCTTTCATAAATAAATAAAAAATCAATTTTCCCAATCTTGGTGTCCACCTTCAAGATCCCTTTTTTTAGGATTTTTGGAATTTAAAATTTGGGGTTACAAGTTGAATTCTCTCAGAAACCCATGCCTCCATTGCTTTTTCTAGATTTTTTGCTTTCAAAGCATATTCTCCACTATCTCCTCTTATCTCGACTTCTTCAAATTTAATCCAAATTTCAAATTCAAATTTTTAACATGGCATAACATCCAATTCCACATCCAAAATATGAATTTCATAAGAAAAAAGATGAAATTCAACTCACATCAAAAATTGCAATTAAAATCAAACAACTTTTTGTTGACATAGGATAGCCACTATGCCATGGATGCTCCTACATCCATAATGGTGACAATTAATATTACAAAATATTTTGTCGATACACCTTAAGTTCCTAGACACACTTTCCAAGGATGGTGGAACCATGAAATATGATTTACAAGGTGGATGACACCTTATAAAGAATTTTTTCTTAGAAAGGGAACCTAGAAGATGGGAAATTCCCTTCTTTAATTATAGAAGTGGTTCCCTGTAAGAGTTTCCAATAAACTCCATAAAACCAAGATCACCTACAAAACTTGGATTACCCTTCTACAAGGAGAAAATAAAAAATGCAAGAGCAATTTTCATAGAGATGTGCAAATAACATTATTGGGAATAATGAATTACATGAGATAATTTTCCTTTATCAAGCAATATGGAAAACCCTAAAAGAAAAACCTAATTAGGACCTAAGTAAACTTAATAAAGTGTAATTTTAAAATATTTAATTACACCAAACCCCACCCCCCCTTAATTAAAACTTAGGAAGAATAAGAAACATACAAATAATTCAAGGATGGATGCATGAAAGCATGAATGGGTCCTTGGTACAAGGCCATGTTAGGTTTCAATGTACATACAAATGAAATCTCTCACAACTAGAGAAAAGGAGAAAACCACATGGGAAAACCTTTTCCAAAAGAGAGAAAAAGAAAAATTTGCAAGTCAAAGAAGGCGAAGGAGAAGGATAGGAGGACTCAATGTGACCCCCAAGGACTACTTCGGTCACATAAGTACAATGTATGTCCACTTGATAGAAGAGAGAAAATGAGGATATGAATCCCCCCATAAAGAAGTAGCTCCTATACCAATGGTGAACATGTCTAAAGATCGAATATGATCTAGTGCCTACAAAAACCATTTCTCCCCTTAGGAAGAAATAGATCCATTGATGATTTGAGAAGCCAATCCAAAAATATGGGTGATGACATAATCCAAATCCAAATGGTGTGTGTCTCTGAAAACTGTTCACATGTCCACATGTCAAAAATTAACTATGTCAATCCAAGATCTTGTGAATACTTATGTAAAGCATGCTCCAAAGAAAATGAAGATTATGGTGGGCCAACAACATTGATGTGGCTATCAGAAAAGAGGAGATGAATACCCTAAAAAAAATCTTCCAGATCTATATGTAAGCACTAACTCTACACTTTGCTTCAAAGACAAACAAACATTAGTCTTGCTAGAAAATTAAGCAAACCAAATCAAGCACTCCTATGAGATATCTAAACATACTAGATATGCAAACAAAATAATGAAATATCAAAGAGAATCAATTAAAAGCATATACAATCATGTTCATATCCTATCCCATAGTGGGAGTAGGTGCTCCTTTGATGTGGAAAGGATGCTCTTTCCCACCCCCTTGATAAGATTCCAATGATGAAGATGCAAAGATACAAGTGATGGAGATGAAATTTCCTATAGTGAAAATGCACAAGATTCTGGATGAATTTCAAGTAGAAGTGGCTTCTATTTATAGGTTGAAGGGTTGAAGAATGGAAAGATGGGAGGAATGTGGGACTAAAGGAGATCCAATGAGATTGTGACACTTGTCACATGGCTAATGGATGAAGGTGGAGCAAATTTTGGAGAATGTGCATAGTTAATGCATGTGGTTGAGATGTAAGAAGGGTTTGAGAGAGATTAATGCATGTGTAAAAGACATTAAATGAATGTGGTTGAGATGTTTTGGAGGGAAATTGTTTGGGTAAGAAAGTGAAATAAAGGGAGTTATTGAAGGAATACTCCCTAGAATATGCTTTTGAGAGGATAAATGAGGTTATTAGTTAATTAAAAGAAACTATTTTCATGTGCAAGTGGGTTAGTTAATTAGGGGTTGATTTAACTCATGGGGAGTTAAAAGCTAGAGAATTTATTAACGATGATTAGAAGGTGATTAAAGTTAATTAATTCAGAATTTAATTAACTTTGAGTGGGTTAGTGAGTTTATGATATTTGATTTATTTAATCAACTAAGAAGACTTTGGGGATTTAGTTAAATAAATTGATTTATTTAATTAAACATGATGGACAATAGTGAATTTATCTAATAAATTGATTTATTTGATTAATAGAAGAATTTGATGATAATTGATCGGAATTAGATGCACTATGTTAGTTAGGATTTTTTGCATGTCTACATTTTCCCCTCTTTGAAGCAATGTACCTACTATCTTGGTTCAAAGAATAACCTTGTTGAGATCAAAGTTTGAAAATTTTCTAATTTTTCGAATGCCTTAGCGAAAAGAAGTACATTGGTACACTGCCCCCTCAAGAGATCGGGAAAAAAGTTCAATTTGATCTTGTGACAAAGAGGGTCAAGATGGATGTATGGATGGTTAGACTAATAGATCTATATAATAATGACAATGCAAATGAGATGAATGAAGATGTTGAGAATAACAAATCTATATTATCTTAATTGTCTTAAATGATGATGCAATGCATGTGAGATGAATGATGTTTCCTATTATGATGATATGTATGAGTATACAGGATGGGTATGCTAACATTTTATGAATGCAAAATGGATGCATGTCATGATAGCATGTTAGCGTGAAAGAGGATAGAAGAATGAGAGGGATCAACCATTGATTTTGAGAAGATGCAAAAGTCCAACAAGTCTATGAGTCGTAGAGAATTTATTAGATATGATGATGAATGATGATGATGTATTGCTTATCTAGGGATTGGGGATGTAAAGATCATAACTTTCCTTATGTTTGATAACACACATAGATATGATGCATCAAGGTATCAACAACCAGGATGGTGTGGTATCTAGTACAATGGAATTTGGCTCAAAAAACAAAAAGGAGTATTCTCTTTCACACCTGACATACAAAATCTTGTTAGAATGTAGCTTGGGTATTTCAAACTTCTCAGACCAAAGCACAGAAAGGAAAAACCTCCCAATATAATAGTCAACAAGGCATCCAAAACATCCTCCCTACAAACCGAACAAAATTAGTATGACCAAGGTCATATTATAGGAATATCCAACAAGCACAACAAACAAAATATAATGATCAATGCCCCATTCCTTTATCTCTAAATCATTTTGATTAGACATCATCGAGAGGCCATTGGAATGGGCGCACTAAGATAAATCTAAAGAAAAGATCAAGTACACAAACAAATCAATGTTCTTCATACCTCTAGCCAAGACTAAACTACAATGATGTTTGATATTGATGTCCATTGTAGGAAGTATGCATCCTAGGACATGATTTTATCAAATAATTGTGAGACCAATGGGATGATGGGCTATTGATACCAAGAGTTGACCAACTTGTTTACCTATGAACCTAGTCTTAAGACCCTAACATTTGAGTTTTCATTTTTAATTTTCTATACTTATTTTTTATTATTTTGCCAGAGGGTGGAGATGTTGAATGATTTATTGTGAGTGGATGTTTATTGTGAGTGAAAGTGGAATGAGATGGATGATTTTGTGTTTTTTGAATGTTTTTGTTATTTTGAAATGTTTTGAGGCTATTTTTTGGATTTTTGAGATGTTTTACAAATGTTTTGATTTTCCAATTTTCTAAAGTTTTTGTGTTTTATGAGATTTTAACCAAGAACCTAACCTAAAGACCTATCCTAGGGGCCTCGAGGGTTGATCAAAGATTAGCCTTGCCTATGTTATACATACAGAGACCATGTAGTTTGACTGACACAGACTCATTTATTGATGAGATATGAACATGTGTGGATTTCCAATTTATTATGAGGAACTCCTAAAGGACTGACCTAATGTCTTGGGGGTTGATCAATGATTAGCCTTGCCTACGTTCAAGCTCGGAGATGATGTAGTTTGACATGAAGACTTTGTTTTTTATTTTTTCTATTTTTGACCTATTTTTGGATTTTTTGATGTTTCAAGGAAGATTTCAAGAATATACATGAATCTGATCCAATGGAGGTATAGGAGATTTCCCCCAACATGATGCAATATACTACTCTGATACAGGCAGGACAAACTGACCTTAGGAATGTGCCAAGTAGTTCTAGGATGGAGCATGATACCAACAAAGGATTGAGCTATGATTGGAATGTGGATGGGTAATGGCAAGATCAATGGAATGTGATGGGTGAATGCGATGGAAAGCGATGGTAGGTGATGTAGAACAATCTACTGAATCGATGGTAGATGGAAAGTGCTTATTTATACAAGGCACCTATTTGCCAGGTTTTCACCAAGGTACTTGCCCAAAGTGTTGCACCGAAGTGGTTTTCACTAGAGGATGATTTTTTTCTTTATTGTTTTTAATCCTTTTTCTAATTTTTTTGGATTTTTTATATGTTTTTATTTTTTTGGATTTTTTATTTACACCTTGCAAGCCTAAGCATAAATTCTTTTTAGATGGTAGTTATTGATGGGCTCCTACAAAGGCTCACCTTCAGGTGTGGATAGCTAATATACTCATGATTTGTAACTTGTAGTGACGACAAAAGTCCAAATTAATTGGGTTCAAATTTCCCCTTGCTATCTGGATTTGGTACATTCTTCTAATTTTCTTTCAACACAAGCTCTCCAACTTGAAATGACTAACTATTGATCTTCTTATTATAGCTCATTTTGAGATGGCTTTGATAGACCTGTAGGTGCTTCAAAGCATCCATGTGATTCTCATCCAATAGTTCTAGCTCATTCAACCATGACACCTGATATTCTTCATCAGTAATGAGATTCTCCAAAGATATTCTTAAGGATGGGAGCTCGATATCAATGGTAAGGATGGCTTCTGATCCATAGACCATAGAGAAGGGTGTTGCACATGTAGGCATGTGGATACTCATTCAGTAGGCCCATAAGGCAGGATTTAGTTTTAGGTGCCAAATGCGAGCAACTTCAATGTTCTTGAGAATTTTTAGGATGGTTTTATTAGAAGCCTCAATCTGGTCATTACCTTAGGGGTATTATGAAGTGGAGAAGTGATGTTGGGTATTGAATTTTTGACATAGCTCGTGAAAATCCTATTTTTTGAAAGGTGTCTCATTATCTAAGATAAGGGCTTGTGGGACATCGTAACAACAAATGAGGTAGTTTAGGATGAATTTGGAGATCTGCTTCCTTGTGATGTAGGTCATTGGGATGGATTCCACCCACTTCATGAAGTACTCTATGGTGGTGATAATGAACTTGTGTCCATTAGATGATGTGGGTGTGATTTTTCCAATGAGATTGAGCCCCCATTGTTAAAAGGGCCAAGGTGTGACAATTGGATGAAGCTCTTGATCCGATGCATGGATGAGGTCTCCATGTTGTTTGCATTGCATCCACTTTCAAACATAGTGATGGGCTTCTTTCTCCATCATAGGCCAATAGTACCCAGTCCTTAGCAATTTCGTGGCCAAGGTCATACCACTAGAATGTGAACCAAAAATACCATTTTGTACCTCTATTAAGGCATGTAAGAGAGGGGGACCACTGCATGCAAGACCCCAGGTCACAGAGGGTCGAGATCCGAGAGGTTCCCCTAACTTACCTCAGCTAAGTGGAATGTTTAGGGTATGAGGATGAGAATGATGAGGATTGTTGGGGTCCTGCTATCACTCTACAATCTGAATTTCAAAGTGGGGCTAGCTGAGTTAGTTTTTAGGTCCAAATCTATGCCTCAGGGAGCTCTCTACTCAAGGATGACAGTGCAGAATTCAGACAACAATGCGGCACGTTGGAGTCTCAAAAACACGTTGTAGTCCATACGGTCAAACAACAGCCAAGACAAGGTTAAACGGACTAAAATGACTTATCATTCTAGCTATTTAACTAAAAGGCCAAAATGATGTAACTAAATAGGTTAAGTAATCTTTAACATTATAAAGCAGATAAGCAAAACTGATAAAGATGAGGAGAATCTCACCAATGAACTCGCCCGCCAACTTATCCTCCAAGAGCTCACACACCTACATGCAACAAGAGAGAGAATGTTGGGGGGTGGTTGTATAGGGTTCTGCCTCAGTCAAACCCCTTATTTAGGTGTTCCCACCTCCATGGACAGCCAATGGAAAAGAGATAAAGAAGTGATAAAAACACAAGCACTACAAACAATACTATGCTACTGAACCAAATGATAGAGGAGAGGAGAGGGAAGCTTACCACCTCCACCAAGAGCACTCAAGGCTACTTGGGGGAGAAATGAGAGGAACTCAAGCCTCTGCTACAATGGTGTGGTCCCAAACTTGCTCTACTGATGTGATGGAGTATGATATTGCTGCTATGGAATGCTTGGAATGCTAGAATGTGAGTGCAAAATGAGCTTGAAGTGATGTAGAGTTCTTCCAATATTCATCCAAATTATATCCAACCTCCAAATGCAAGTTCAAAGGCTTGATTATGAAGGAATGAGGAAAGAAACAGCCATATTCGGGTCGGGTGGCCGAAGGAGGCGTTACAACTTTGCTGCCAATGGGAAGAGTAACGCCTCTATTGGCTCAGTTGCAGGAATCTGCCAAGGATGTAAATGTGTTGCATGAATGTTTGTGTTCCGCACAAGCATCCTCGATAGAAATTCCTCCACCGACACACAAAACATGCACCAAGTGGACTGCCATTAGTAGGCTTAGGTGAATTAAGCCTCTGTCTTAGGTTTTCTAAAGTGTAATAAGGAAAAAAGGGGAATTGCACCTAGGGTGAAAATTCTCTCTTATACATTTTTCCCCCACTTTAGCAAGCACAAGTACTAATGAGTGCTCATTAAAGTAGATCAAGAAGAGAGTAGGGTTAGAAAGGTATACCTGAACAGTCAAGGAAGCAAATTGTAATCTGGCAAACTCGAAGATATAAGGCAAACAAAGGACTCCATAGCTGCTCAAAACTATGAAGTTTGAACAACAAAGTGCGTTTGAGGCCCCCAAACCTAGAAGGAGGCAATCCCCAAGATCTCTCATATGGAGGAAGCCCCAAGGAAGCATACTTCACAAAGTCGGGAAGTGGAGACATGCCTACCTATAGATAGAGCATGTCTAAAGCATTGATGCATCTACCCACAAATAGAACACATCTAAGAGCAGCAACATGTCTACCTGCAAATTGAACATGTCTAAAGCATTGATGCGTCTACCTGCAAATAGAACACATCTAAAAGTGGTGACATACCTACCCACAGATAGAACATGTCTAAAGCGTTGATGCATCTACCTGCAGATAGAACACATCTAAGAGCAGGGAGATGCCTACCCAGAGATTAAAAATGTCTAAAGCATCAATGCATTTACCCACAGATAGAATGCATCTAAGAGCGGCGACATGTCTACCCACAAGTAGATAGAAAATGTCTAAAAAGAAGTTGGTCACGTAGACCAAAAGACTTTCAAAGGGGCCCCTTGGGAACCCTTCAAAAGGAGAGGAGTCCACTCAAGGGACACACAGTTTAAAAAGTGAGGTCTAGTCAGCCTTCCCACAAGCTAGACACTAAAGGACGAATAGAACGAGTATAGTCAGGCTGCCCCCAGACTAGAGAGGGGGTCCAATCAAGGGACATGCAATTCAAGACTCACCACCTTAGAGCGATTCTTCATCAAGGGATCCTTTCAAAAGATGTTCACTTCATCAAGGAATTTGAAAGGAAGGTCATGCCCCCATGTGAGGGGAATTCAAAGTAGTTCCCACTTCGGAGGAAGGTCTCCAATTCCTTTCTTTATGAACCTGTGATGAAGGAAACACATTCCGTTAGGGTTCCAAGTTGAGAATGCGCTTCCAAGGGAAAGGTGTTGTGAGGACTTTCAAGAAAAGATTAGTTGGCTGCGAATTCATTTTCTAAAATTCGAAGTGTTAAATAATGTTGCCACACATAGGAGGGACAACTCAAGCAAAGAAGAGAGAAAGATAAAGAAAAAGTGAAAAATACAACCAAAGGGCACAGGAGGATCTGGTTTAGAGGGGTCAGATCTATTCGAGCTCATATAATAGTAGCTAACCGCAATAAAAGGTGAAAGATCATCAATCCCCAACCAGATCAAGAAGAATGCATAGAAAACAAAGTTAAAAAAATAAAAAAAATAGGGTCAACATGGAAGGGAAGCCTAAATGCCCCCAACACTTTGCATCGTCCCCAATTTATTGAAAGTCAAGCACAAACACAGAAGAATGATGACACAAATAGAAGAAGGTTTACGAGACAAAAACCACGCCTATATCTAAGCACCAACAAGGATGACGAGGATCATCCAAGCACACATAGCATGAGTATGGGGGAACACATCACAAAACACACACACAAGATCAAGAAAAAGGGGACCTCCTCTAACACTAATCATCCAAGAGGTCATCCACTTCCTAGTCTAGATCCTTGTAAGGGGAAGGAGGACAAGCCTATAAGGGTGGAATGTTAAGAGGAGGGGAATCTGACCCTCCCACAAAAAGGGCCAAGGAAAACGACCCCTCAAGGTCCTCTCCACCGAGCTCTTGTGGAGTCAAAGTCAGTGACTTTGCAAAGATTGTCGATAGGGTCAGGACCTCATCCACAGAGTTGAACATGCACCCCATGGGAGTGTTATGTCTTCAGCGAATGGGATGGGTTGTGCCTGAGATCCACCACTAGGCTCATCGAGTGATTTGGGAGTAGTGAAAAACTCAGGAGAAGACGAGACCGATTCTATCACAAGGACGAAACAAGTCATCATAGGGCCACCTTATGAAGGTAGGCTCTTCCTACGTCCCTTATCACAGGAAGGACTAGCCCCTGCCCCTTTTTTCTTAGGAGGAGATGAACTCCCCATAGATGAAGCTAGAGGTGTAGAGGAGGAAGAGGACAGAACAACAATGGATATGACTGAAGTGTTAACCATATCCACAAGCTTTGGGAAGGACCAAATATCTGGAATGGACATCAGCAAAGGTGGCTCTGTTGAGGGAGTGATAAACACTTGTACCCAATTAGGGTTAGGTGCTTTTGTGCTCACAACGGAAGCTGAGAGTAGATTAGAAAGAAGGGACATAGCAGGAAAGGGGGAGGAGGATGCTGTAGAATTCACCGAAGTGGGGGCAGTCATTTCTTCTTCCTTCTATTGCAAAGTGGCCTGCTTGGGCAGAAGATCCTTTCATCGGTGCTTGCACTCTCATGCAAGGCGGTTCCTATAGCTCTTAGAGTTAAAATTCGTATCTTGCAAAGGGACAATATTTTCTTGCTCGACCACAGGGACATCCACTGCGGCCGTTTCACATGGAGGAATGGGTTCCTATATAGGAGCAGGGGGAGCAGGTTGAGGAGTGGCAGGAGGAGTTGACTTGAGAGCCCCAACAGCGGGCCTCTTTTTGCTCACTTCCTTAGGAGTAGGAGTAGTATGAGGCCATGGAGGTCGAGATGAGGAGGACTCTCCCCAGGAGGTCTTCTTCCTATCATATTGGGTGGGCCTAGGCTCTATCGGAAGAACATGAAGCTCAAACGCAGGACGCTTAAGATTTCGCTAAGAGGGCACTAAAGGAATTTCCTACAAATTAGGAGCAAAACTCAAGGGTACCATAGCTAAGCGAGAAGAAGCATTAGGTTAGGTAGCAGAAGAGGAAGAAGGAGGGTCATGATACCGCTTCTCTTCTTTCCTCCTCTGAGCCTTAATAGCATCACTGCTAGCCTTCAAGTAGGCCCTATGTGAGATAGCATAAGGAAAGGGAGGGTACCTCACTTTTGGCCTCATATGTCCTTCCTTATAATTTTAATATGTCTTGTGTAAAAGTTCCATCCTAGGTGAAAGGGGACCCAAGGTGCAAGCCATGGGTGATCCAGGGAGTAGCTACCATGTGTGACCGATGGTCGATAGCCGGTGTCATGGATCACATGTATGGAACCTCAGTGGATAAATTTTAGACATTTATGCACAATGGAGGGTACCACGTTCATCACTACTAACCAAGGGATACCCAACTTTACATAGAAGAGTTCGGACCCAGGAATGATATCAAACAAGAGATTCATGGTCTTAGGTCTGACCAAGACTAACAGGGCAATACTTCCTAAAGGGGGTATGGAAAGGTCGTCGTGTGTGCGAATGAAAATTTTAGGAGCATTGTATCCATCCTTATGTAAAAAAATTATAAGCATGGTCTCCTCTGTTATTATGTTCACCTGTGACGTTGGATCAACAAGAACACCGGCTATGATGTTTCCATTAATTCATGTAGGAATATAGAGAGGAGATGGTTCCTTATTAAAGCCTATCGGCAAGTCCTATGAAGTAAAGGTTATGCCAACACTTTTCTCTCTAGGCTGCTCAGAGGGGATAGTTTGATGCAGGAATGAATCCATTACACACACTAGACAGTACTTTCACATAATTTGTAAAGGTTAATGGATAAGGCAGTGACCCAATTAAGGTTTCATCATGCAATACCTTTGGATCCTTCCAACTATGCCACCTAGGGATCGTAGGTTGGGTTGCAAGGCGACAGCCTCACAACACTCACACCTACAACACTCCTAGAGTATGAGGAAAGGAACTATCAGTATCACAAAAATGGAACCAAAATGGTTCACGTCGGGTTCACCAAAAATGTAAGAGAGGGGGACCACTGCATACAAGACCCCAAGTCACAAAGGGTCGAGATGTGAGAAGTTTCCCTAACTTACCTCAACTAAGTGCAATGTTTAGGGTATGAGGATGAGAATGATGAGGATTGTTGGGGTCCTGTGATCACTCTATAATATAAATTTCAAAGTGGGGCTAGGTGAGTCCATTTTTAGGTCCAACTCTATGCCTCAGGGAGCTCTTTGCCCCAGGACGTCAGCGCAGACTTTGGATGACAATGTGGTGCATTGGAATCTCAGAAACGCATTGTAGTCCATACAACCAGACAACAGCCGAGACAAGGTTCAATGCACTAAAATGACTTAACATCATAGCTATTTAACTAAAAGGCTAGAATGATGTAACTAAATAGGTTAAGTAATCTTTAATGTTATAGAGAAAATAAGAAAAAGTGATAAAGATGAGGAGAATCTCACCAATGAACTTGTACACCAACTGATCCTCAAAGAGCTCACACACCTACACACAATAAGAGAGATAATTTTTGGGAGTGGTTTCATAGGGGTTTGCCTCAGTCAAACCCCCGTTTAGGTTTTCCCACCTCCATGGACAGCCAATGAAAAAGAGATAAAGAAGTGATAAAAACACAAGCACTACAAATAATACTATGCTACTCAACCAAATGATAAATGAGAGGAGAGGGAAGCTTACCACCTCCACCAAGAAAACTCAAGGCTACTTGGGGGAGAAATGAGAGGAACTCAAGCCTCTGCTGCAATAGCATGGTCCCAAACTTGCTCTACTGATGTGATGGAGTGTGATATTGCTGCTTTGGAATGCTTGGAATGCTAGAATGTGAGTGCAAAATGAGCTTGAACTGATGTCGAGTTCTTCCAATATTCATCCAACTTCTATCCAACCTCCAAATTCAAGTTCAAAGGCTTCATTATGAAGGAATGAGGAAAGAAAAGGCCATATTTGGGTCAAGTGGTTGAAGGAGGTGTTACAACTTCACTACCAATGGGAAGAGTAAGACCTCTATTGGCTCAGCCATAGGAATCTACCAAGGATGTAAGCACGTTGTGTGGATGTATGCACATCGCACAGGCGTCAGCGACAGAAATGCATCCACCGACACAGAAAATAGGCGCCAAGTGGACTGCCATCAGTGGGCTTACGTGAATTAAGCCTTTGTCTTAGGTTTTCTAAAGTGTAATAAGGAAAAAAGGGGAATTACACCTAGGGTGAAAATTCGCTCTTATACAAGGCAGTCAAAGCTTCCTCGGGGTTAAGGTATCGCAATAGAGTTCCTTCAATACTCCTACAATAAAGGGTGTCACCTAAGATGACAAATCAGGATGACTTTTTAATGAAGGCTTTCTCGAGATTCATGGTGATGTTGATGGGGAGGACTACTATGTTCAAGTAGGTGAGTATATCATGGTACCAAGGATCATCGGGACCAATGATTTTTCACATGAACTCAGATTCTGGTACCTCGAATATTGATACAAGAAGCTACTCTACAAGGAATTCATGTTTAGGGACATTTCACGGGATATCCAACAATAATCTAATTGTAGCCATGGTGTTAGCTGCTCTATTGTTTACCTGTGGTATCTGCTCAAATGTTTTGTCGATGAAGAACTCCTTGAGATCCTCCACCAATTTTTTGTATGGGGTAAGCTTTTCATCCTTAGTCTGGTATTCATGGTTGACTTGGTTGATAATCAGTTGTGAGTCTCCATAAACCTTGAGTGCCATGATTTTCCATTGTACTATAATCCAAAGCCCTATGACAAGAGCCTCATACTTTGTGATGTTATTAGTACAAGGAAAAGATAACCTGTATGATTTTGGAATACAATCCCCTTGTGGTGTGATAAAGAGTATTTCTACTCCTAATCCATGTTGTGTATATGATCCATCAAAGTATACCTTCTAATGGTCTGCTGTACTTAGGTTGAAAATTGACTCAACTGGAAATTTTGATACTAATGGGTCTTCTGAATATATAGGTGCTTTGGCCAGTTGATTTGCAATTACCTATCCCTTGATGGCTTTTCATTCCACATATTCAATTTCATATTCTTTCAATATCATGACCCACTTAGCCACTCGTCTTGTAAGCATTGCTTTGGAAAGTAGATATTTTAAGGGGTCTATCTTGGCGATGAGCTTTATTTGATGAGCCATCATGTAGTGCCTAAATTTTTGAGGAAAGCACTTCTATAAGACAAGATTTCTCAATAAATGTGTAGTTTAGCTTATTTCCTACCAAGGTTCTATTGATATAGTAAATGACTCTTTCTTTCCTCGTTTCATCAAGTTGTGCTTTGAGAGCTCCAAGTGCTATTGTCGTAGTTGATATGTAGAGTTCATCAATGGTTTTTTTTGGATTGGTGGCATGAATACTAGCAATGTTAACAAGTATTCCTTGATTTGATTGAATGCCTGATTGCATTTTGCATCCCACTTGTATGCTACCCCTTTGTGGAGAAAATGAGAATATGAGATAGTTTTATCTACTTACTGTGTTATGAATTTGTGAATGGATTGGAGCCTTCCCTGCAAACCCCTCAACTACTTCAACATTCGTGGTGCTTCCATTTCAAGGATTTCTTTGATTTTTGTTGGGTCTATCTCGATTCCCCTCATTGATACAATATACCCTAGGAGCTTCCCTGATTGTACACCCAAGGCACATTTCTTAGGATTGAGTCATACTTTATATTCTTCTAGTCTGTCAAAGATTGGGCACAGTGTTGATATTTGATCTTGATGTTTTCTTGATTTGGATAGTATTTTGTCCACATAGTCCTCTACATATTTGTGGATCATCTCGTGGAAAATTAGAGTCATAGCCCTTTAGTATGTTATTGTTTTGTTCTTTAACCTAAATGACATCATATTCCAATAGTAGGTGTCCCATGGATTGGTGAACGATGTCTTGTGTTGGTCATCTTTTACAATCATAATCTGGTTGTACCTTGAAAATATATCCATTAATGATAGCATTTTGTTCCCTGCCATTAGATCTACAATCATTTCTATATTAGGAAGAGGGAAATAATCCTTAGGGCATGCTTTGTTCAGGTCCCTAAAGTCGGTACAGATCCAGATGCCCATAGTGGGTTTGGAAATAGGTAAAAGGTTGGAAACCCATTCAGGATAATCAATGGGTCATATGAAGCTAGCATCAAGGAGTTTTTGTAGCTCAAATTTGACAAGTAATGTGATCTACGGATGCATCTTTCTCGATTTTTGTCTCACTGGTTTTTCCCCTAGATATATAGCTAGATGATGGACGACTACCTCTAGATCTAGGCTTGGCATGTCAACATAGGACCATGCAATATTTACTTTTCTTTCTTTTAGAAATGCCACTAGCTTTTCTTGTTCTTTAGTCAAAAGTGACTCTACATAGAAAGTGATGTGTGGTGTTTCTTCAGTTTCTAGATTGACATGGTTGCATTTTTCTACTAGTACTACTAATTTTTCCTGATGGATAGCACTAAGGGGAATATTGAATCCCTCATCCTTTGGTGCCTTAGAGAGGTTTTCACCATTGGATATGTCCTTTGTTTTTACTATTTTTTTATCAGAAAGTGCCACAATGTGGTTTTCAATTAAAGATTGAGACGTTACTCTTAGATTTCAATTTTGTGACTAAGAGATTCAATCGTTTCCCCATTGTACGCATGTGTGTCCAGCTCAATATCAAACCATACTTTTTGAACTCCATCTGGTAGAGTATCCCTTGGGCCCATGGATTCTGAGAGAGCCTCATTGTTTTTGAATGTGTCTAAGATCAGTGGTCCTAGTTGGTCATAGTCTAATAGTTTGGGGTAAATAAGCTTTAGTTCAATGGTTTGGTTACTCAACTTGAAAGACATGGTGGTGATAATAAAAAGGGAGGAATCCTCAAATAGCATGGGTAAATTAGAGATGGGGTCGGGTATGTGTAGGATCATGATGGGCCAAAAAGTGGTGATATGATGGGTGTGTGTAGGGTATGTGGCGGATGACTTTCTTTTACTTGGTGGTGAAGCGAAAGGGTTTTTTAAAGGAGATTCTCGTCTTTCCGCAATATAGTTATTTTTCACTTTCAATTTAATAAATAGTATTATTCATTTATATTTGAATTATGATTAAAGTCGATTGATAGGATGGGGATTGAAAAACATTTATAGCTTTCAAATGGTATCCACATTTTTTGGATCTAAAACATGTGTCACATTCTATGCTGCATACTATAGGATTAAAATGAATTTCAGGTTTGTGGATGGAGTGGTCGGACATCACGAGGGATTTTTATATTTTTTACGAGTTGTAATAAAAATTCATAATTAATTATTTTACTTGGAAAAAAATTACAAAAAAAATATGCATCACATCGGGGACATGAGTCATCTACTTATATCACGAAATCTTATGAAAAAAAAAAAAAATATTATCATTTTATTGTGGTTAGGGTGGTTAAGGCTGACACCTACTCCTTGGCTTTGCGAGATTTAAAGTACTCTGCATTTGGTTTCAAAATTTTCACCAAATAGATTTAAAAAAAAAAAAATTAAACCTAATAGTTTAGAAACTTCATTCAATTTGCTATAGATTCTATTGTTACATATTTTTGAAATAATATAGATAACTTATTCAATTTTTTACGTCAAGTTGCCTAACTCTTATTTTTATGAATTTTCATCACCACTTAAGGGCCTTTTTTTCCATGATGATCCTACACATACCCAGTCCTCAAAAGGATAAGTAATTGATACAGGTACCAATGGGGAAGCTTTGACTATTTTAACTATAGCACCCTTGCCAAGTATGGTTAAATTTGTAGGGGTACATCCAAGGCCAAAATTATTAGGGAACTTCTCAGGAAAAATGGGTTCAAACAAACTGTTGTCATTTTTCCCAAGTTTCTCATTTTTTTATAGCCCCAACAAAACATTAATTGAAGACCTTTGTTACTTTCCTCCATGGGGAGATCTAGCACAGACCTTTCATCTTGATATAATAGGCTTGATGCATCTTTCTCATCTACCACCTCTTTGCTTAGGTCTCC